>JACXGI010006565.1:0-41109 GCA_016801175.1 Esox masquinongy
CTGTTATGTTATCCTTCTCTCCATCTGAATCAGGGTCTGTTATGTTATCCTTCTCTCCATCTGAATCAGGGTCTGTTATGTTATCCTTCTCTCCATCTGAATCAGGGTCTGTTATGTTATCCTTCTCTCCATCTGAATCAGGGTCTGTTATGTTATCCTTCTCTCCATCTGAATCAGGGTCTGTTATGTTATCCTTCTCACCATCTGAATCAGGGTCTGTTATGTTATCCTTCTCAACACCTGTATATGAGTCTGTTGTGTCTTGGGAGAAAACTTGGGACCTGGTGCACTAGGGCAGGAGGATGAAATGTGATATAGGTTTGACTGCCATTGTGGTACTAATGTGAAATAAAAAATGGTTCTCAAGTATTGAATAAGACTAGTTTAAAATTTTGGAAGAGTTGCTTTTTTCATTTTTGGTCTAGTTCCTGGAACGTTGTGCAAAGTGTTCTTTCTGGTTTGTTTTAATAAATCATTCAATGGCTTTTGCCATGCACTCTTAGAAAAGATATGGTTCCAAAAGAGTTCTTTGGTTGTCCCCATAGGAGAACCATTTTGGTTCCTGGAAGAGCCATTTTTGGTTCCAAGTAGAATCGTCAGTGAAGAGGATTGGTTCTATGTAGAATCGTCTGTGAAAAGGGTTCTATTTCTAATCAAATCTGGTTATTTAAAGGGTTTTCCTATTAGGACAGCTGAAGAACCAATTTGGAATGCTTTTTACACACAAGAGTGTGTTTGGGTTGCTATCTCCAGGATTTGTGTAATGTTTTCCTTTAGCAGGCCAGGGGGAGCCATGCTTTTAGCCTGGTGACTGGTGCAGAGAGGCTAGCCAGACCGATTGCTGTGGTCAATCAGCCAGGGAAAAGTTGCTGTAGTAAATTAGGGTCTCGTGCCCTGTGCTGCGGTGTGTGTGTGTGTGTGTGTGTGTGGTCTAAGTGTGTTTGTGGTGTAAGTGTGTGTGTGTGTGTGATGTAAGTGTGTGAGTGGTGTGTGTGTGTGTGGTGTATATTTGTGTGTGCGGTGTGTGTGCATATGGTGTAAGTGTGTGTGTGTGGTGTAAGTGTGTGTGTGTGTGTGTGATGTGTTTGTGTGGTGTGTGTGCGTGTGGTGTATATTTGTGGGTGCAGTGTAAGGGTGTGCATGTGGTGTAAGTGTGTGTGTGTGTGGTGTGTGCGTGCGTGTGTGTGTGTGTGTGTGTGTGGTGTAAGTGTGTGTGCTCATCCATCTCAATGGCCTGGACAGCTGCCCAGAGTAGCCACTCTGGAAACCACTAATGATTTGTAATGACTGTCATCTTACACAGTGGCAGTCTACTGGAGAAATGCTGCCATGGGTGAATGGACACACACACACACGCACATTGTCAAAACAATAACAAACTCTCAGAACACACATGCATCAAACATGTAAAAGTAGAAAATGTAGAATTCAGGGTTCAACACAATGTTCACACAGTACACAACACACACAATGTGACAATATGAATGGAACTTTTCGCCTGATGCTTTGCTAATGTTTGTCTAAACCGCTATTACCAAGTCATCACCGTCAGGGTTTCCCAGGCTTCTGACCTAGGGGGCAGGATCCGGCTTGATTTGAGGGGTAAATAAGGATTTTTTTAAGATGCTACATTTTTTACAATTGGATATTTTTATACCAATACATAACAACACGAGTCAGCAATGATTAGGCCTTGAAATCCTACAACTCTGATGCACATGGGAACATCTTTGGTTTGACCTTCTAACGTTGATGAGCCTAAGTGTTTGGACGTAGCCTTGAAAGCCTAAGGTGTGATTTGCTCTTACTACCTTCTGTATAAGAAAATATCCATAAGATCTAAGTCAGGGGTATTCAACACTGGCCCTGGAAGCCAGTTCAACACAATTTTGTCATTGCAACCCTCTAATCAGGGACTTATTTAGACCTGGGATACCAGGTGAGTGCAATTAACTATGAGGTACAACAGAAAACTAGCAAGCCAACTATTGTGACATAACTATCACACCTGGTGAAGCAACAAACTTCTATGTTTGTTATTTAATAAAATGTAACTAATTTATACAATTTGACCTACAATATTCTTGATAACTTTTTTTCAGCACTCTAATAGAGTTGATGTTAAATGTTAAACAAATATTTGTCAGAATATTTGATCAGGGCTTTTTTAGTTTAATGGAGTTAAAACCTAATTAGAATGAAATAGGTTTTTGTTGAACCAAAAATCACAGTTCTTTCATGCAAGACAACGATCAGCCATAAAATAGTTTACAGATTACTCCGTTTTTTATGTACACCCCTAGGACATAAACCGATCAGCTAAAACATTATGACCATTGACAGGTGAAGTGAATAACATTGATAATCTCATTATCATGGCACCTGTCAGTGGGTGGGCAGCAAGTGAACATTCTGTCCTCAAAGTTGATGTGTTAGAAGCAGGAAAAATGGGCAAGCGTAAGGATCTGAGCGACTTTGACATGGGCTTAATTGTGATGGCTAGACGACTGGGTCTGAGCATCTCCAAAACTGCAGCCCTTGTGGGGTGTTCCCGGTCTGCAGTGGTCAGTACCTATCAAAAGTGGTCCAAGGAAGGAAAAGAGGTGAACCGGCAACAGGGTCATGGTCATGGGTGGCCAAGGCTCATTGATGCACGTGGGGAGTAAAGACTGGCCCGTGTGGTCCGATCCAACAGACGAGCTGCTGTAGCTCAAATTACTGAAAAAGTTAATGCTGGTACTGATAGAACACACAGTACATCGCAGTTTGTTGCGTATGGGGCTGCGTAGCCGCAGATCAGTCAGGGGGCCCATGCTGACCCCTGTCCACTGCCAAAAGCGCCTACGATGGGCACATTGTAGGATCAGAACTGGACCACAGAGCAATGGAAGAAGGTGGCCTGGTCTGATGAATCACATTTCCTTTTACATCACGTGGATGGCCGGGTGCGTGTGCGTTGCTTACGTGGAGAACACATGGCACCAGGATGCATTATGGGAAGGAGGCAAGCCATCGGAGGCAATGTGATGGTTTGGGCAATGTTCTGCTGGGAAACCTTGGGTCCTGCCATTCATGTGGATGTCATTGGCCTCTTCAGCAGGATAATGCGCCCTGCCACAAAGCAAAAATTGTTCAGGAATGGTTTGAGGAACACGAGTTCAAGGTGTTGACTTCGCCTCCAAATTCCTCAGACCTCAATCCAATTGAGCATATGTGGGATGTGCTGGACAAACAGGTCCGATCCATGGAGGCCCCACCTCGCAACTTACAGGACTTAACGGATCTGCTGCTAATATCTTGGTGCCAGATACCACAGCACACCTTCAGAGGTCTAGTGGAGTCCATACCTCGACGGGTCAGGGCTGTTTTGGTGGCAAAAGGGGGACCTACACAATATTAGGCAGATGGTCATAATGTTATGGCTGATCAGTGTATTTTGTTGTTCATGAGTAAGACAGAGTTAACAGTGTCTACTAGCATCATTCAACAAGAGGATAAAAGCGATGTGAATAAATATCAATAAAGTTATTAGGCTGAATATTTTTCATACACCTCCTACCTAAAACAACAGTTTGGAATGTCAAAATAAACTGGTGAGCTCAGCAATCACAAACGGCCTGGTAGGAGAAGGATGACTTCTACCGTGGACCAAAGAATGCTCTACATAAGAAAAACTCCAAACACCTGTGTGACAGAGGTAGCAGGAGGGAGGCGTTGATGTGTCCAGGAGGGAGGCGTTGATGTGTCTAGGAGGGAGGCGTGGATGTGTCCAGGAGGGAGGCGTGGATGTGTCCAGGAGGGAGGCGTGGATGTGTCCAGGAGGGAGGCGTTGATGTGTCCAGGAGGGAGGCGTGGATGTGTCCAGGAGGGAGGCATGGATGTGTCCAGGAGGGAGGCGTTGATGTGTCCAGGAGGGAGGCGTTGATGTGTCAGCACCAATCATCCTCAGAAGACTTCAACAATAGAACTAGAAAGGCAACATTGCAAGGCACAAAACACTAGCCTCAAAAACAGGTTAGCCTAAGAAGTATCTAAAATAGCCTGCAGAGTTCAAGAGAAAGGGATTGTGGACAGAATAACCAGAATGATGGCATGAGAAATGATTGGAAAAAAAAAGGGACTGGCATACTAGCTTGCTTACAATACACACAGTGCATTCGGAAAGTATTCAGACCCCTTCACTTTTTCCAATTTTCTTTCACATTAAACTAAAATGGATTAACTCGAATTTTAATCCATGCTGCAGATATTCTTTATTGCTGCTGAAATGTTTTGATAACCTTCCCCAGACTTGTGCTTCGACTCAATCTTGTCTTGGGGCTGTACAGACAATAACCTCATGGCTTGTTTTTTTTATTATTATTTTTTGTTAATAACTTCTAACTTAATAACTAATAATTTGCTTGGTCATTATGTTTGATTGGTTAATAACTTCTTTTTGCTTGGTCATTATGGGGCATGATGAGGTAGATTGATGAGTAGGAACGTCCATCAATTTTAGAATGAGGCTGTAACGCAACAAAATGTGTAAAAAGTGAAGTGGTCTGAATACTTTCAGAACGCACTGGAGTGGGGTGTCATGGCTTGGGCATGTATGGCCCTACTTCTTGTGTATGCTCCTACTAGTTGTGTTTGACCCGGGCCCGGGCCACAGCCTCCTTATATCCATTGAGGGTACTGTACCAGCAGCAGCACTAGTGTAGCACTAGAATAGCAGGCCCTCCAGCGGAACTGGTACCGGTGTTGTCCCACAGCAGCTTTTCAGACAGACAGATATGTGTCCTTTCTTTTAGTGATGGCTCATTGGTGAACGAAAGGCTCCGTTGGTAATTACTCTTTTTGATGAACGTTGGGACCCGAATCAGATTGGTGAAAGGAGCCATCTATTTGGCTCCATGGTTTCTTACATTTTCTTGCTCAAACAATGAGTATTCGCGGATAGAATGGAAAGGGATTTGCTGAAGATTGTACATCCACATTGCAGAATATATTGGAGTAAGAGTGCAGCTATGTGTTCCAAACATTTTTCTGTAGGGTGAAGTCGGTATAAAAAACAGCAGGCGATCTATTAATTACGACCGGTAAGATGTAACCTAACTGAACCTGCATTTCACGTTCTACTTTAATTCCAGTGTGCGTGTGTGTCTCTAGGGAAGTGTAAAAAAGGCCGGAGCTGGTAGAGAAAGCCTGTCATGGCAGGAAGGACCAAAGGGCAGGAGGCAGAGGGAATAAGAGACACCGGCCCACATTTTGAAAGGCCCAGCGGGAATTGTCCTGGTGCTCCTGATGACCTGTCCCATATTGTCTGCCCCTGGAACTGGTTCACTTGCCTTAATTGATAATGTGACTGCTGATGGCTGCAGCAGAATTAGTTCCGAAATATATCATAACATGTTTTCTGTTAAACTGCCCCCAACATTGTTTTAATGGTACTTTATCAAACAGCAAGAGATTCACCCCAAACATACAGTGCCTACCGTTTTCAACCTACAGTACAATGCCTACAGTTTTCAACCTACTGCACAATGCCTACAGTTTTCAACCTACAGTACAATGCCTACAGTTTTCAACCTACAGTACAATGCCTACAGTTTTCAACCGACTGTACAGTGCCTACAGTTTTCAACCTACAGTACAATGCCTACAGTTTTCAACCTACAGTACAATGCCTACAGTTTTCAACCTACTGCACAATGCCTACAGTTTTCAACCTACAGTACAATGCCTACAGTTTTCAACCTACAGTACAATGCCTATAGATTTCAACCGACTGGACAGTGCCTACAGTTTTCAACCTACAGTACAATACCTACAGTTTTCAACCGACTGTACAGTGCCAACAGTTTTCAACCTACAGTACAATGCCTGCAGTTTTCAACCGACTGTACAGTGCCAACAGTTTTCAACCTACAGTACAATGCCTGCAGTTTTCAACCGACTGTACAGTGCCTACAGTACAATGTCTATAGATTTCAACCTACTGTAGAATGCCTACAGTTTTCAACCGTCGTTACTGTCTCAAACTTTTGGCGTCCTTCATAGAACGACCAGATTTTGTGGAAAGTTGAGAAGGCATGCATTTTTATTTCTGCCTGTAAACGTGTGATGTTTCTGTTTTTGCTAAGTAACCGCAAAGGTAAATCTTGTCAAAAGGAAATTGTCAATGGAAACAGTATTGTTTTACTGGTAAATAGGTATGAATGATATGGTTTGTTGGCATTTAATGTACGCAAGGTAAATGTGAATGTGGTGTTTACCAGTGGGATCTGATGGAGTTACTTATGGGTATTTTACTGTCAGTGGCACCAAGAAAACAAAACACGAAAGAGCATTTTCCTGTGTTGGCTTGTAATTACTACGAACAGGCACAGAAAACCACATAGGCATATAACATTGGTGTTTTAAATATAACTAATTTTCTCTGATCACCTTTTTGTCAGTGAGGCGGTATTTACATTTGCAATGAATTCTGGAACTCCTAGTATTTCATGAACAGACCAATACAGAGGAAGTAGATTCAAATTTGCTTGGTCAAGATTGAGGAGATCTTGTGTTTTTATGGCACAACTGTATTATTGCTAATATTGGTATTAGGTACTGTAGTTGTGATATGTTGAAATGCCCCTTTAAGGCAAAGATACCTCAAAAACAGCAACTTAAAATAGCTGCAGTACAAATTGCACAGCGCATCACCAGAGAAGATAACCAGTTTCTGTTGTCACAGACTTCAGGCAGTTATTGCATGCAAAGGATATATGATCAAATAATTGTACAAAAAGCGTTTAAATTGGACATTATTTTAAGCCGTCCCAATATTTTGGTGACCTGAACTGAAAAGTTTATCCTCATAGTAATTGTTTGATTTCAGATCCAAACTTTTAAATGGCACTGTTAATATTATAAATATATAATGCAAGGTAAACAGTCAACCAGAATCATATCATTCTGTTTACCTTGCGTAGAGTCCAAGAAACTCATGCACCAATTGTGTCTGGCATCACTGATCAAAAATAATACACAAAAGCCAGCTTGTGAAATCCTGTTGTGCATGCCTGCTTATGTGTTCACGTGCTATGTGGGTGTTTTGGACTGAGGGAACTTTAAGGGGGTGTAGGCCTACATGTGTTTGCTATTGAGGGAGTTAAAATGCAATGCAGCACATGTGGTTATTAAACCCAATAGACTTGACATTAAGGCGGGCAGGAGCTGACTTTAATAGGGAATACACATACAATTGCTATAACAAGAACCCAGGTAATTGTTTCGAAAGGGTAATTTTATGATGGAAAATAAATAATAAACACACACAAACACACTCATACAAGAAACAAGGCCCTGGTTTCAATTTGGCCGTTCCCCCCTCCCATCCCCCTATATCACATAGCAGAAAAATCATGAGTTCAATCTACACTGACATATTTTCTTTGCTGGGTTCAGCATTGACCTATACCATATGATCTAATGTGGGCTTTCATGTAATATTTCCGCTTGCACATACTTAGCTAAAACACTTTTAAAGAGAGAGAGAAAGCAGGGGAGAAAAGGAGAGAGAGAGGGAAGGAGGGTGGGCAATGAACAGGGTGTGGACAATACTCTTTATTTATTTTTTCTAACTTCAAGATTTGCTTTTAGCCGCACCCAAGTTGTTTCATGAGTGGGTGAAACTCAACTGATTACTTTAATGGAAGACAGGTTTTGAACCTCTAACTAGGGCAGGCAACACAGACAGACACCAGAAGGGTGGGGAAATAGTTCAGGGTCCCATCTGGAATGTGTAACACATTACGATACATGTCAACATCTTCTCTGTATCAGGATCAACAGATCCTTTACTGGGAAGGGGAGTGTGTTGTTTATGTCAGTGTACTGACCAATGGCCTTTACATACAAACTTGACAGTTTTCTACAACATTTTTGATTTTGTATTCAATTAATATATAATTACAAACAGAGGTTAGAAATAGCTGAGGTAAAATCTCAAGTCCTTTCCTTTCATTACAATTTGTATTGAGTGAATATATGACTTTTTTTGTTTTATATAAAAGAAATACGTATCCATGTTCCTGAGCATCCACTGAATGTAACCGAGGTGGTAATTTGGTGTTTGCCAAACTGTTTGGTCATGACAGTCAATTTTGCACAATCAAAGCCATGCCGTGATGAAATCTGACCACACAAAGTACATAGGTAAAAATGCTAAACACAGGCGGAAACAAATGACAACACCTTGTAGCCTAGAGGCCCTGCTTTCACATGATAACACACAGTTATGGGTCTTTGCCACTGCATGGTACCGGCTCAACTGGGTCAACTCTACTCGATTCTACCAGGGGAGCTTTTCCACCGCTATGTACCGGCTCGACTCGCCTCGGGTCGTTTCCCACTGCAGATAGTACCCTGTACCCGCCCATAGTGACATCACAGGAAAACTGCTGTGATGCCACCTCCAACGCGACACACACGGGACACAACAATGGAGGATATTGTACACCTGATACCGGCGAAAACCCGGCATTTGCCAATTAACGTAAACCCTGCAGTGAACAGAAAAATCTGTTGAATGAACTCCAATTTTCTTTTAAATAGACAAGTTTGAACGTAAAGTGACAAATCAAATGTAAACTAAATCTGTATAACATAGTCACAGACCCTGTTTGAAAAACATTGAAAAAGTATAAGAATACAATTATCGCCCTGCAGTATAAAAGATGACATAACTATGCAATGTTCTGTTAGATTTAAGTGTATACACTTAACAACTCAACACCAACACATCTAAAAAAACTACATAACCCCTCCATCCAGATTAAAAGGTATAAATAAGTTCATTATTAATTGCGGTCTATAATACCATGCCGACTGATTTAAGAGTAGCCTACTGTAAACAAGGCAGAGTTTATACTGGTAGTAGTGAGGAAGGACGAGTGAGCAGTAACTTGTCTTACATTGCAGACAGCAAAAATGGTTAGAAAGCTTGGTAGGCTGCTTCTGTTTGACCTGACATTAAAAATAACTCATTGTATAATCTTGGTGCTGAGCTAGTGTCTAACAGCTCAGAAGGCATGACTATAGGGAAAACCCTGAATATGTAGATCTATATTTGTTGGAACATCCAAATCACACCATTGAAATCATGGAACACTCTTTTAGGTCTCCCCTTTAGAATAAGACAATTCCCAAGGTTATGTGATGGATGGTTGATATTTGAGAGTGGATGCTACCTGTACTTTGACCAGCTCAATGTATGCCAGTTAGCCTATAGAAAAACCCAAAGAAAAAAATGAGGTCCTTTTGTCCAAGTGAATAGGCTACAAAAACGATGTGTCTTTGTGGGTCTCTCATGGGGATAACGAGTTGATTTCAATGCCAGTGCATAGGTCCAAATCGAGAGGGGAAAATACGATCGCTTAAATTATGAGTCAGGTCCTATGCACTGGCACTGAAATTAACTCATTTCTTTGCAAGGACTCCTGGGACAGACCCGCAAAGACACGCCATTTTCGTCTCATAAAACCATTCTCTGACACTGGACAGCAGAGCAGCTAGTTTTGCTTCGCTGCACGTTGGGTTTCATGCCGGTTCATGCAAGATGTCCCGTGTCGAAGTGAGTGACGAGATACTCTTGTCCAATCAGAAGTCTTCCGTGTTTTCACGTCACCTTTTGGTATCACCTCAGCTCGCTTGGAACCTCGACGGAGCAGGTACTAAAAAAAGTATCTGGTACCTTGGGTCCGCCGCCCGACGCCAACCACGGCGCCGGAGGTCCCTTCGCTGCGGAAGTACGGGGAGGAGGCGTGGGGGGTCCCCTTCATGACCCGGGGCACGGTCAAATCCCACCTCGCCTTCACCACGGTGGAGGGTCGGTTGGAGACGCTGAGTAGGGGCATCCTGTCCCTGGAACCCGCACTGGTGACTTCCCTGGTCCCGGGCCTGAGCACCTGGAGCGACAAGCGCCCGACTCTACCGTCCGTGAAGGACCGTGTCTCCGCCAGCCTTGCGGAGAAGCAGTACGCCCTGTCGGTGCAGTCCCTCGCGGCCTGCAACAACGTGGGCCTCCTAGCAGCGGCTATGGCTGGGATGACTGAGGGTCGCACCTCGTTGTCCCTGGCTGAGGTGAGCGAGGTGGCTCGGGCTTCGGCGGCCATCCTGAAGCTCACTCAGGCTAACTCCCTCTCGGCCAGTCGGGTGATGGCCACATCTGTCGTGCAGGTCAGGCACCTGTGGCTGGCGCTGACCTCCCTGAAGGAGCCGGAGAAGACGCCTTTCCTTAACACTCCGCTGCAGGAGGACGCGCTTTTCGGCTCCGCGGTCACAGAGGCCCTGGTGCGCCAGAAGAAGGACAGGGAGGAGCGGCTCCGTCTGGGTCCCCTTCTTCCTCTGCGGCGTTTGCTGCCCCCCGAGGCTTCGCGGAGGCCTGGAGGTCGGCTGCGTCGCCGTACGCAACATCGCCGTGCTAGGTCGACAGGCGCATCGGAGCCGGAGGCGGCTCGACCGGTGCAGTGTGAGGTGAGGGAACCTCGTCCCCCGGGGTCGTCCCCTACCCCTCCTCCTCGCCGGCAGAACGAGGGGGGCCGGAAGGTCCCGCCGTTCAAGAAGCGTCGTACCTGACTCTTTGGGGGGGAGTGTCCCTCGGACGCTTCCCCACCCTGTGTGCGTTTGGTGGGGAGTTCCTCTGTTGTGGTGAATAAAATGTGTTTGCACCTTATTTACCAGAGAGTGAGCCTTCATTACAGACGGCTGTAGCAGGCCCGAGTACGGTTAGTGAGCGGTCTTCCTGCCCTCAGTCTCTGACTGAGGGCGGCAGTCTCCGACTCCATAACCCGGCCTTTCTGCCCAAGGTGATCAAGGCGTCGTTTCGTTCCATGAAGATGGTGTTGTGGGCATTTTCTCCCCCTCCCCATGCGGGAGAGAGGGAGGAGAGTTTGCATCGTCTGTGTCCGGTGCGCGCTTTGGCACAGTATGTGCAGCGCACGGCCGCGGTGCGGACTGCGCCCCAGCTCTTTGTGTGTCATGGTGGCCCCAAGGTGGGCCAGCCGTTGACGAAACAGCGTCTGTCTCACTGGTTGTGTGAGGCGATTGATCTGGCCTACAAGTCACGTGGCACTCCTACGCCTAGGGGGTTTGGGGCCCACTCCACGCGTGGGGTGGCGGCCTCGGCCTTGGCCACTCTGTTTAGGAGCGTGGGGGTGGAGGACATCTGTGCTGCTGCGTCTTGGGGGACGCCGTCGCCTTTTGTCCGGTTTTACTTGCGTGACATGGCTGCGGGCACGCTGGCTCACTCTGTGCTCAGTGTGGCTGAGACTGGGGTGTGAGTTGGTTCTGTTGAGCTACTGGGACGGTGCATTTGACATGATTCCGCCCGTTGCTCCGGTGTGCCTGTGCGGTTTTTAGTGAGCACATTATGTGTGCTTGAGTGTCTGCTTGTGCGCCGAGTCCGGGTCTCGGCGTGTTCTTTGGGCTGGCCTCGGACGCTCCGATTCAGTCTAGACTGATTGAGGAGGTACCGGTTGGGTTGGTGCCATGTGTGCATTAGTTTGGGGCTGTTTCTCAGTGCGCAAACGTATGTGCTTGGTGTGAGCGGGATGGAAGCGGCTCGGTGTCGTGGTTTTTCCACCCCTGAGCCGTCCTGTTGGGCTCTTATCTCGTTGGTGGGGTAGGAGACCGGCAGGGAGTACATCTTGGGCTCGCTCGCTTTGCCCTAAACCAATAGGAGCGAAGCCCCTATGGGCAAAGCTTCACGATATAGAACGATGTTTACTTTCGTAACTCCAGTTCTATGAGTGGAGCATTGCCCATAGGGTTCATACCCTGACCGGTCACTGACTGCTTTTCTCGTGAAGAAAGGTATGTCGGGAGATCAGAGTATGACGAACAGAGTATGACGACCTCTCTTATAGCCATGGGGCAGATGGCCATGAGAGGTGTGATTTGCATATTTAAATTTTCAGTGACTGGCTATTGGCAGAAGGTTAAACCAATAGGAGCGAAGCCCCTATGGGCGACACTCCACTCATAGAACTGGAGTTACGAAAGTAACTATCGGTACATAGCGGGGGAAAAGCTCCCAAAGCAAGTAAAATGGAGGCGAGTAGAGTTGAGCCGGTCCCATGCAGTGGAAAAGCACCAGCAACCCAATCTTGAAACATTTTACCTGTCTTCCCCTCACTTTGCCTCTGTTCCTCATCGCCCCTTGGATCCGCCCGCTTTGCCTTATAGCATTGACACTCGTCGGGTTGGACACCAAGTGAAAACGTATGCTCTGAGCTTTGGGTAATCCTAAATACAGTACACACTGCTCGCCAAAATTCGAATAGCCACGCTAGCATTGCCCAATGGCTTGCTTGTGGGCATGGTGGTGGCGTGCTGGTATCATAATAGCAACTTTAGTTGTGCATCAAGCTTTGAGCATTGCCATTAGCCAACCAAAAATATCCTGTGATTGGCCAATCCACTGCAATTAGCGCAGTTTTTCGTTTCCTCCCATGCATCGCCCAAAGAGCCACTCATACGATTTTGTGCATGAAATCTAACGACGCAACCCTAAAATCTACGAAAAACATCTGTCTGAGATTGACATAGGTATTGGTGTCGAATAGTTTAACATGCTGAATGCATGCAAAAAGTATGTATTTGGCTTGCTCCGTTGTTGTTCGCTAAGTCAGTGAAAACTTAGCTAAAGACAAGACACTTAGGACAAGAGTCTTTAGCATCACCAATGGGCATTCCATCCTCAACAGCTCCTTCATTTAGCCAAAGCACACATTTTATCATTGTGGTTCTAAAGAATTAACGAGTCATGCAGCATATTTTACATTATATCCGCTAATTAGTGAATTTTAGTGCATTTTATTTCACTCCTACAAATTTGAGTAGGCTACACCTTCTGAAAGCTTAATTTTTTAAATCCATGAATGTCTTACTTTCTACAGTGAAATACTTGATGAGCTTCACTCGCGAATTGTACTTCCTACGGACCCTGATAGACCAATTGCATTCACTGTACCTCTTCACTGTAGGATGAGCATTTACCATCCTGCACTAGCTAGTTGTGGATTTCCATTTCTAAAAGCATGAATTGTGTACCATCCTGTATTTTTAAGGGCTTATGCCTATCATGTTGTAATGTGTTAAATGTTTTGTCTGTGGCTTGTTATTATGATGTTTCATGAAGGGTTTAAGACAGTTAGGCACATAGTTTTACCACACTTTATGTACAGTACCTTACTCTCATCATTGCTCATTTTAATGTCTGCTATACAGATGGATTTTTGTGATTTTTATTTCATGTCTTGATTTCCTGTATTTAAATAGATGATAATTATTCATGTTTGATGTACTGTTGGAGCTAGCAGAATAACTGGCACACAATATTTTTGCTGCACCCTCTACGACATTTGACAAATTGTGTACTGTATGTACAGTATGTAATGCATTATATTGTTAACACACATTGGACACATCACACACGGACACGACTAGGAAGTTGCACACAGTCGTCTGCGGTACCGATAAAGCATGGAGGCCGGGGATTCCAATGGAAGAAGTTGTACACGCAATGAAAACGGTATTACAAATTGGAAGTATTGAAACGATAATGCTACTTAGTTATCTAAATGAAACAGGTGATGTCGTTTTGATGTGTTTTTGTTGTTGTTGTTGTTGTGAAAAAAAATTCTTTCCATCCATAATCAGGTAGCTTTTTTTCAGGCCAGCTTTCCCAGTAAAAAACATGACTTTGTATCAATAGCTATGTTTGTGAGGAGATAACATTGTTTACATCCATCAGCTAGCTTTTTAGTTAAGTGTTTTGCTGGCCAGCAGTCTCAGCTACCTTGAGAATGGAATGGGAGTTTTATCCCTTCTAGCCACAACCGAAGTACCATCGGCTGCCTTTCCTGCAACAACAGCTGTGCAACACGACTGTCCTGGCAGCATTTTATATGTACTGATGAAACACTGAGACATACACATTACGAATGATAGCGTAATCCCTGCATGTGAAAGAAGATGATGTACACCTAGAGAATTAATACTTTGGACTAAAAATATGTCTTTCCAAATGTTGTTGATTTGTGATTGCTAGACGTACCAAATAGATTGCATTGATACATTTTAACAGTGATCTTGCTGCAGCAGCAACTAAATCTTATTGTGAACTGCTTTTGCTTCACAGCTGCAAGAGTAATGATGACTTGTCATTAATGAACTCCAGCAGCTCTGGACACAATTCATTCTTATGTTTGTTGAACAGAGGCTCTGTTGCTGCCTATCGTTCAAAGAAGAATTAAAGTAAATCAAATCATGACTCTCGAGCGAGTAAAAGAAAGACTTGTTTGCGAAAAGGCACATCATTATTAGCTGAAGGTAATGTCATTAGCTCTAGTTAGAGGTCAGTTGTTAACATTCCATAAGAGGTATGCTATCTTGGGGATTTTTTCTTTTTTAAAAAAACAAAACACAACAAATAATCTGGATCTACTCCATTACATAAGATGAAATTCATACTAGAATAAATAGAACACGCTGTGGCTCTATTGTTACATTTCTATGCCTTTAGAAAATTGAAGGTTGGATATAGAGCACAGTGGATTTTAGAGTTATCAGGACCCTGCAAGCTAAACATTCCAGTGCCAAGCTTTGACCTGTGACCTCTACCTACAGGGCTGGGATGAGACTGGCAGAAAGAGAACATACTATGGAGGAAGGTATCTTTGACCTATGACCTCTATCTTCAGGACTGGGATGAGGGTGGCAGAAAGAGACCATACTATGGAGGAAGGTATCTTTGTGTACACATGCATTTATTTGTATGTGTATGAGCAGGGGAGAAGAAATATAGAGACGTGCTTTGCAAAGAACACATGGATCCCTATCAAAGAATCTAAAAGGATATTTCAGACGATGCTGTTGAAATCGTTTAGGGGATGTTTCCACAGTCTCTCTTCTGAGAACAGCATTAAGTTGAAATGCTCTTTTCTCAAGAGTAACACGTTTATTTGTGCAGGTAATACAGATTCTGATTATGAGTTTCTCAGATGGAAAAGTTGTCCCAGGAAACCATTAGTTCACCTCTATCTCTCATTCCCGCTCACCCTCTCTCTCTCTCTCTCTTGCTCATTGTTACTCTTTCACCCTCTCTTTCTCTCTCTCTCACCCCTTTTCTCTTAAAGTTTTCCTCTCTCACTCTTTCCCTTCAAGCCAGCCCAGCCCAGCGTAGTCTGAATTGTGCAATAAGCCTGTCGTTTCCGTTGTAAATCTGGAGGTTTTGGCCTAACTCTTTTGGGCTTGGCTCCAATCTACTTCCTTCAAATCCAGCTTTTCCATCTCTCATCTGCCAGTGGATAGACTCGCCCAGCCTTCACCAAAAGCAGCTGAAGGGGACTTGATGCATGATGTTAGTAGATTTTAACTGATCCTCTTTTTCAAGATAGATCAAAAATCTAAAAAATAGATGGGTGAAAGATCTAAAAAAATATCTAAACATAATGCTTACACCCTATTATCGTACTTCTCCATACTGATGCCATATCTTAATTTGATCATCCTGCTAATTTCATTCTACCTCATTCCTCTGCATGTCTTCACACAAGCGTTCCACACAAAAAACCCCAGACTTTAGACTACTTTTACCACTCATTATCATCTGACCTAAAAGCTTGATGATGACATCTGATGATTCACTTTTCCCTTTTCCTTTCTCCCTTCTGTTTCTTTCCATTCTGTGTCTCTCTACCGTCTGCTAGGTTCTGAACCCAAGCCCTGCCATGTCTGTTGAAGAGAAGACCAACTGTGACCTGTAGCCCTGCCATGTCTATTGAAGAGAAGATCAACTGTGACCCCAGCCCTGCCATGTCTATTGAAGAGAAGACCAACTGTGACCTGTAGGCCACCCATGTCTATGGAAGAGAAGACCAACTGTGACCTGTAGGCCACCCATGTCTATTGAAGAGAAGATCAACTGTGACCTGTAGGCCACCCATGTCTATTGAAGAGAAGACCAACTGTGACCTGCAGCCCTGCCATGTCTATTGAAGAGAAGACCAACTGTGACCTGTAGCCCTGTCATGTCTTTTGAAGAGAAGACCAACTGTGACCTGTAGCCCTGCCATGTCTATTGAAGAGAAGACTAACTGTGACCTGTAGCCCTGCCATGTCTATTGAAGAGAAGACCAACTGTGACCTGCAGCCCTGCCATGTCTATTGAAGAGAAGACTAACTGTGACCTGTAGCCCTGCCATGTCTATTGAAGAGAAGACCAACTGTGACCTGTAGCCCTGCCATGTCTACTGAAGAGAAGACCAACTGTGACCTGTAGCCCTGCCATGTCTATTGAAGAGAAGATTAACTGTGACCTGTAGCCCTGCCATGTCTATTGAAGAGAAGAACAACTGTGACCTGGAGACTTTTTGATTCTTCCTGCAGGACACCTCAGCACTATTCTGAAGCCCTGCAGCAAAGTGTGTGTGTGTGTGTGTGTGTGTGTGTGTGTGTTCCCCAAGTCGTGTGCCCTGGCTGCTCTCTCTCTCTGCTGTCCCTGTTGAGGCTCACTGCCCAGGCCAAGCAAGGGACACTCCTCAAATGCAGTCTGTACTGTTGTAGTGATGACAACATGGAGGTCTTTCTCTCTGTCTCTATCTCTCTGTCTCCTCTCACTAATTCTGGCTATTTATCTTGGTCTCCATCTCTGTCCACTTTCTCACTATCTGTCTCTTTATCCCGGTCTCCTCTGTTTTACAATGCCCAGGTGCCTCTTGTTTAAATGAGACTCGAGGAGAAGAAAAAAATGTCTGACAATAAATGCATTGCTGTTAACACGCTGCATCGTAGCTTATACAAATATACTTTCAGTGTCTTTTGTCATTTCAGACCAAACTATCCCATGCCCCTTAACTGTAATTAATTTTGCAGATCTGAGGACAGGAGCGGGAAGGGCTGTCCTGAAGGGCTTGTCGGTTGGTAACAGCAGCCTGGAGACCGTACACAATCTCTGTCTCTCACTCATCTCCGGTCTCTTTTAGGACCATACAGCTGTCTTCTCTCCAGACATCCAGAAGGTCCGGCTAACTAAAAGCTGAAGGCAGGGGCTTCAGCCAGTTGGTCGCTCTGTGTTACGCCCTTTGAGTGCCAGTATAGACTTGGCCAGGAGCCATCACTGCAGAGACCCATATGTCATTTAATACAATGCACCCCTTGTCATGAAGACACAATTCACGCTCTCCATCGAGTGGGGACAGGGGTTTGGAGGGAAGTGCAGAGCAGACCAGGAAGTGGGGATCATGAAGGGTCATTTGCCAAAGACCAACATTAACCTTTCACCCCATCCAGAGTCCCTAGATATTTATCTTCAAGGTTCTCACTGCAACTGTCATGGTGACAAATGACAGCACCGCTAACCACCAGTCAGCTGAAGATTCATGTATTTGGTCACATGGTATTCAAATTTGAGAATCCGGAAGACATCATTGGCTAGTAGCTGGATCCAATGCAATTGTTCTATAGCGCTTACTCAGTACACTTCTTTTGAACAGGGCATATATAGGCCTCTGTACAGTCTTTTATCTGCTTTATTCAGGACAGTTTTTCCACAGTACTCATCGGGCTAACCCCAATTATGTCATCCTGACTGCATGGATCTTGTAAATGTGTGTTTTTGTGTGTGTGTGTGTGTGTTTGTATGTTCTGCGAGCTCAAAAAATATGGCTGACTTTTCCATTAATATGACATCACTTCCTGTTTTTAAGGTTTGAAGATACAGTGTGACTGCATTCCAAATGGCTCTCTTTTCCCCACATAGAGCCTGACGGGCCCTTGGTTAAAAGTAGTCCACTACAATGGAATGCTATTTGTGACGCAGCCCTAGAGATCACTGACTGCATGCTAGAATTATTGGCTTGTGCATTTTCCAGATTTTAATAGACTTATAAATAAACACACACACACACACACACTAACACACTTTCCCAGCGTTGTACACAAATGAGTGAAAGAGGGGTTTGAATAGCATGTCCACCCACAGTGATTCCCTCCACCACTGAAGTTAGAATCTCCACACTCCTCCAATCTATTCTAAGCATGATGTGCTGCAGTACTTTGATTAACATGGATTGTGTGTGCTTATACAGTAAGATAACTTTCTATGTAATTGTACATTTGGTATTTTAAGGGCCTTTCCCCTCTGGTATGTTCCCAGTTAACTTCCCAGTTAATCTTTTGTGACATCATGAGAATGGTATTGTGCACAGTAAACATGATGGGATAATGATACACTCTATGCACCAAAGTATAATCATATATTTAATGAGAACTCTTCAATTCATGTTTTATGCATGACAAGTTACTGATCATGTCATGCTGTTGACTGTGGTTTAGGGAGGGTTACATGGAATTAGCCAGGAAGAGAAAACTTCATAATCTTATGACTTTTATGAGACAGCGTGATACGGTGCTAATTAGTAGGTAGTATAGTAATGACATGGGTGTAAATTAACTTGGACCTATACAGTACCAGTTAAAAGCTTGGGCACACTTACTAATTCAAGGGTATTTCTTTATTTTTACTATTTTATGCATTGTAGAATAATAGAGAAGGGATCAAAACTTTGAAATAACACACATGGAATCATGTAACAACCAAAAAAAGTGCCAAACATTTCAAAATACATGTCATATTTTAGATTCTTCAAGGTAGTCACCCTTTGCCTTGATAATAGCTTTGCACACTCTTTTCCTTCTCTGAGCTATCTGCATTTCACTTTACATGTGTGCACTGTTAAAAGTTAATTTGTGGAGTTTCTTTCATTCTTAATGCATTTGAGAAATGACACTCCATCAGTACTTTAGGACATGAAGGTCAGTGAGTCAAACGTTTCAAGAAATAGTCGCCTGGAAAGCCATTACAGGTGGCTACCTCATGAAGCTGGTTATGTGAATGCCAAGAGTGTAGTAAGCTATCATCAAGGGCAAAGGTGGCTCCTTTGGGACACTGCGTAAAATGTAAATAAAATGCTATGATGTGCAAATCATTTATCCCTATATTTAATTGAAAATAGTACAAAGGCAACATATCAAATGTTGAAACTGAGAAATGTTATTGTTTTTGGAAAAATGCATGCCCATTTTCAATTTGATGCCAGCAACTTATTTCAAAAAAGTTGGGACAGGGTCATGTTTACGACTACGATGATTCACCTCTTCTTTTCACAATACTCTGTAAGCAATTAGGAACGGAGGAGAACAATTGTTGTAGTTTTGAAAGTGAAATGTTTTCCCATTCTTATTTGATATAGGATTTCAGCTGCTCAACAGTTCAGGGTCTCCTTTGTTGTATTTTTCGTTTTATAATGCGCCAAAGGTTTTCAGTGGGTGACAGGTCTGGACAGGTCTGGACTGCAGGCAGGCCAGTTTAGCACCCGACTCTTTTACTACGGAGCCATGATGTTGTAATACATGTAGAGTGTGGTTTGGCATTGTCTTGTTGAAATAAGCAAGACCTTCCCTGAAAATGACGTCGTCAGGATGGCAGCATATGTTGCTCCAAAACCTGTGTATATTATTCAGCATTAATGGTGCCTTCACAGATGTGCAAATCACCCATGCCATGTGCACTAATACACCCCCATCCTGTCATGGATGCTGGCTTTTGAACTGTGTGCTGATAACAAGCTGGATGGTCCCTCTCCTCTTTAGCCCAGAGGATGCAGCGTCCATGATTCCCAAAAATAATTTCAAATTTTGATTTGTCAGACCGATGGACAGTTTTCCACTTTGCCTTAGTCCATCTTAAATAAGCTCGGGCCCAGAGAAGGTGGTGGCGGTTCTGGATCTTGTTTATATATGGTTTCTTATTTGCATGGTAGAGTTTTAACTTGCATTTCTGGATGCAGTGACATACTGTGTTCACAGACAATTGTTTTTCGGAAGTGTTCCTGTGCCCAAGCAGTGATGTCCGCTACAGAATAGTGTCTATTTTTATTGCAGTGCCGTCTGAGGGCCCAAAGATCACAGTCATCCAATATTGTTTTTTGTCCCTTACGTACAGAGATTTCTCCGGATTCTCTGGATCTTTTAATGATACTATGTACCATAGATGATGAGATCCCCAAACTCTTTGCAATTTTGCTTTGACGTTATTCTTAAAT
Source organism: Esox masquinongy (assembly GCA_016801175.1). Taxonomy (NCBI): domain Eukaryota; kingdom Metazoa; phylum Chordata; class Actinopteri; order Esociformes; family Esocidae; genus Esox; species Esox masquinongy. Next base: position 20,139 of record JACXGI010006565.1, read on the forward strand.
TGTTGAACTATTTGCCTGCGCAGTCTTTCACAGAGTTGTGAACCCCTCGCCATCTTTACTTCTTTCTGGGATGCTCTTTTTATGCCCAATCATGTTACTGACCTGTTGCCAATTAACCTAATTAGTTGTGAGATTTTCTGACAGTTTTTTTTTGCATTACACAACTTTTCCAGTCTTTTGTTGCCCCTGGGGTGTTGTGGTACAGAAAGTGCTATCGCTAAAGTAACCTTTCGGACAATGCTTATATCAAATGATGCTATTGAATGTGACCACACATCCTTGTGAGGCCAGTCAGGAAGTCAAGGATCCAGATGTGCAGGGCTGAGTCCAGTCCCAGATGTGCAGGGCTGGGTCCAGTCCCAGATGTGTGTTGAATGGGAAGCTGTTTTCAATGAACATTCTTGCATAGAGTCCTGGTTCCTATTGTCCAGTTGGGTAACGCACACAGTGCTGTGACAAGGCCATTAACACTGGCTGTGTTGGAGTGGAAGGCAAACTGCAATGGGTGACCAGCACCTTAAAGTGAGTCCTACTCAGTCGTTTTACTCACTCTCCTTGGCATTTTAGGGTTCAGGGAAAATGATGGGGGGCAACCAATTGCATGGGAAAGAACAGGGAAAGGGTGAGATTGAATACCCGTGACACAGCTGGTTTTCTCATTATTATCCATTGTTGCCTGGAGTCTCAGTTTCTTCATATGTCTGATCCATTGAGTTGGAACTCTGATTCTCACCTCTGGCCTCTGATTTATTTGCTAAGGTCACGCCCAGCTTCTGCTGATCAGCGATGTCTCCCATTGCCTTACTGTTGTCATACACTACGAACATTAATCCACGCATTTCTAACGCTTTTTTTAGAAATGCAGTCTCCGACCTCAGCTAGAGTAACCTCAGGGGGTGTGGTTTCAAGTTTGCTTTGATTGTTTGTTTTTTCTCCATTGCCTGCTTGTTATCAGCTGGGTTTAAGAGACACTGCACTTGCCTGTGGTAGGTAATAGTCTACATTTAACTCTCAGGTATTCTATGTCTAGAGAGCAAATGTTTCGAGGTTGCTGCACAGTCGAGAGTTGTTGGACACTGTACACTGTATGAATACACTGGGGATGACCAGGGATGGATCGGAGCGGTATCCATAATTCTGTTAAAAAACACAATATTACAGTCTGTTACATCCCTTGTAACAAAAATATTTCACATCTGAGAGGAATGCTTGGCAGTGGCAGTCAATTCATCCTCCTCAGCTTCACTATAAAGACACTGCCTCTACTTTCTCTCCCTCCAGTGTCTGCGCCTGGACCGAGGAGTTCCCCAAATAAACTGATCGGTTTTGCCGAAACCGGGGCATGCCGAGCGCTAATCCGACATCTAAAAGTTCTCGTCAACCGGGCAGGAACAAATAAGAATGAAAGACAGCAATGTCGTCTACAGGGCGTTCGTGTGAGTCGGCGTCATCTCCTGTGTGCGTGTTGTGTGTGTGCATGAGTGAGTGCTCCGCTCCCCGGTACTCACCATCAAAGACCTGGAGAGGAGAAGGGGGAAAGTAGTGCTGGGCCCTGGCTCTCTGCTCCACTGTATTTTCCAGGAACTGACTCCTCACGCACAAAGACAGACAGACACACACGGCCTTGGTCTTCTACGACCAGATGTCTGTGGTCTGCCAGCAGAGATTTACTTGCTACAACAGGTCTCTTGGCTGTTTGTGTGTGCGAGTGTATGTGTGTGTGTGCGTGCATGTGCGATTGCGTGCTCAGTTGCGAATGTGTGCTCACAGTGCAGCTCGAGCGCACTTCTCCCCCGTAAAGAAAGGACCGGTAGGTCCAGATAAACAGCGAGCGGAAAGTTGTAACATTTCCATCGTCCCTCACATTCGGCTCACTCCATGGTGTACATCTAATCGTCTAGGAGAGGAGAGGAGTGTGAGGAGATTTATACAAGCACTTGATGTGTGTTTATAACATAAATTGTGGAAGGCGGACTGTTTGTGTACAATAAAAATGCAAGTGCATTAACGTGTGTGTGTGCGTGTTTCGATGTGTGAGCTATCTCCCTCCCAGCTACCAGCTCCCAGCCATCATCGGTCAACTCCCTTCATGCTCTTGCTCTGTGCTCAATGATCAAATGTCTGTCCAAGCCTTATTACTACATCATTTCATCTGCGTGCACTCTGGACTGAGAGGGCAGGAGACATGGAGGAGTGGGGAGGGAACGAGGGAGAATAAGACAGTAGGAATGCGTTTATGTGTAATCACACTGATCTGTTGGCTAGAGCGTGTCTCAATAGAAAGAAGGAGAGGAGTGAAGGAAAGAGAAGGGGAATAGAATAGAAGAGAGGAGAGAGAAGAGGAGAATAAAGGAGAGAGAAAAGGGAAGAAAGGATCAATAGAGGATGATAAAAGAGAAATAAGAAGAGAAATTAAGAAAGAAGAGAGGGAGAGAGACGAGGGGACAATATTGATTGAAGAGAAAAGAGGAGAGAGCAAAACAGAAGAGAGGAGAAGAAAGGAGAGAAGAAAAGAAAGACTTCAGCAGAGTAGAAGGGAGAAGGCACCAGCTGGGTTCCTATGAAGACTCACTCAGGAAGTCTCCGATTGGAGAGAGAGGGAGTAAAAAGCCAGGGAGACGTGGAGGAGCGTGAGGGGAGGGGTGTAGTGGGGGGAGCAGTGCAAGAATGAAGAGGACTGAGGTGGGGGGAGTCAGCCAGGGAGGGGTTGAGGCAGCAGGGTGAGGCCTGAGCGTTTTGTCCCCCTGGGACGGGAGGACCAAGAGGAGAGAGGACACACAAACCCAACACAGCAGTGGAGCCCCCGGCCATACTCACGCAGTCCTCCGCGGACCTCTTCATCTAAACCAGATGACACATTCTGCTAAGGTTTCCATTACTTCTGGCTGTCGGCGGTCCAGCAGTCACACAGAGAGAGGACATTCACTCCACAGAGGACAACTGCACTATGAAAGACGACGTTATGTTTCTGTCTCTGGATTTGGTTTTTCTGTCAAGTCTCCGCGTGCTCTCTCTCTTTCTCTCTCTTTTGCTCTATCTGTCCCTCACGTACGCCCCCCCCCACCCACACACACACGTAGTAATAGAGATCCACACACATGGCGTTCGGGGCAGGGTGTGTTTACGTAGCTGCGAGAGCTGAGTGACTGCTAGGCCCTGCTGCATGCTTTGGATGCCTGTGCTGTGACCAGGGTTAGAGGGGGTTGGCTTCTGGGAGGTGACTGTGACTGGGGTGGCCTGTCTGTGTGTGTGTGTGTGTATGTGCGTTATCCTAGTTTTACTATACCTGCGGGGACCAGAAGTTACAACCTGACAATTCGGTCCCGAATTTTATTTAAAGTTCCGTCAACCTAAGTCTTATCACAAGAACATTTTGAATCCAGGAAGTGCACGCACGTGATAGTGACTACAGGAAGGACATTGAGTGAAGAAAAGCTTCTATCGAACGGGAAAGCGGTGAAGGATAGAGGGACGAATTTTGGCACGAAAAGAGCAGTGGCTCGGATTCAAACCCCCGGCCGCAGCTGTAAATGCGCACCGGAGGAATCGGCTCAGATCGCTGGACAACCCCAGGCCACCCAGCGACAGTCAGAAGGTATAACCGATAGCACATTCAGCTGAACCCATTGGAGCGCATGCACAGCAAAGATCAGTTTACCTTTTATCGTAAACCTTGTCTACAGGAACAGATAATAAGACGCGTCAGTCATTCTAGTGCATAGTGTTTCCCTCGGGGTCCACCCCCTCCTATTGTCGATTTGACGTCATCACACATTCTCAGTCTTTCGCACGGCGTGTCACGTTATATCGTTGCTCACAAACCGATCCTTACCACTGAAGGATAAAGTTTGATTGATTTGTGGGCCACGAACAGTAAGTAATGTGTACGTGTCTGTATGAAATGGGGCCTCCTTCAATACTAGCGAATGATATAGAATACCCCCCTAAGATTTACCATGACTACAGTGTAGTTTGTAATAAGATACGTCTGGTAAACCATGGGAAAAGATATCTGGATGGCATCCAATGACGCACACACCCACACACGATAAAACGTCTGTACATTTGTGACCAAATAAAACACTCCCAAACACTGCCGCGACGTTAAAAGGAAAACCTGGCTCTGCTTTCGGTTGGGGTGAATTGGGGAGTAGTCTGGTACCACACGCTAGGCGATGGAGTGTGCGCGCGCACGTGTGTGTACAGGGCATTTGTAGATGAACCGTCATGCATTCTGATACTTCTGTTCTCGTCCGTCGTCCCCCATCCCCCCCGTCCTCGGGCCCTGCCTCCTTTTCTCTTTCTTCCCCAGTTTCATACTACCAGCAGGATGCTTAATGTTTTCCAGATTTCTGCATACTGCTGACCACAACCATACTATTAACCAGGACCATACTTTAGACCAGGACCATACCATTAACCAGGACCATACTTTAGACCAGGACCATTCCATTAACCAGGACCATACTTTAGACCAGGACCATACCATTAACCAGGACCATACTGTTGACCAGGACCATACTATTAACCAGGACCATACTGTTGACCAGGACCATACTATAGACCAGGACCATACTATTAACCAGGACCATACTATTGACCAGGACCATACTATTAACCAGGACCATACTATAGACCTGGACCATACTATTAATCAGAACCGTACTATTGACGAGGACCATTCTGTTGACCAGGACCATTCTGTTGACCAGGACCATACTATTAACTAGAACCATACTATCGACCAGAACCATTCTGTTGTCCTTACCGACAAGGAATATTAACAAACACTCATAGGTCAAAAGCTTTATATACAGAAAAGTGTGCAATTTGGGAATAGTCTGTTTATAGAATTTGGACTGTTGGTTCCCACCAGGGACTCCGTAGAGGAAATAACTGGAAGGATGTGAGCGCCTTCCAGTGGTGGAATGCTGGAATAATAACATTTCCAGGTGTTTATGGGAATGAACAATTTCCCCATGTACTGTTTAAAGTTAGATGACTAACACTATAAATATTCCTGTGTTGTTATAAGAACTGAATTTTGAACAAACATTCCCATTTACATGCCTCCGCGGTGCCAGAGTCTAGTGTCTGACTTTGGATCATACATAACCCCCGCCGATCGGGGCCGAGCTCAGGTTTTCCGATCGTCCTGTGGCCTTCCTCTGTCTTCCTCTACCAGTAGCCTTTCCTTCCTAGGGCCTTGACATTAGTTTTTTTATTAAATCTAATTATTCTTATCATACAGAAGAGATAACACGTAATGAAAGCAAAATGAAATACTATGCAAATTCTGTAGATACAAAATGTAACACTGCCAATCCCATGGATTTAAAATATAAAACAATTGTCGTTCTATGGATTTAAAATGAATTATGATGCTTATTCTATATATTTAAAACAAGATACTATGCTAAATCTACAGATATAAAACATTTAAAAATTCTACATTGAAACAAACAAGCATCATTTGGTGAGAAAAGTAAAAAAACAAAAATGGGTACCTAAATAAAAACAGATCCAACGTTGATTCCTGTCAGGCCAATCTCCATGTCATACCTTCAGAATGCGATAGGTGGCAGAAGCGATCAGAGAGCAAGGGGAGCCTGGGTGTACATTGTATAGTGTGCAGAGAGTTTGAGGTCGTTTTGGAATTCAACTTGACACTCTCATGTGCCACTTGGTGACAAAATCAGGATTCAGTGACTTTCAGGCTCAGTTGGCTACACATTAAAACACACTAGCTATCAGGGCAATTTTTCCATGTGCAGCTTCTGAGGTAAAAAGCCAACGCTCCCAGGACCTAACCAGACTACAGCCTTTTCTCCAGGAACCACCAGTATAGCCATGTTGACAATGCAGCCGTCCATCCTCCCTGGGCCCGGGGCAAGACAAAGAGATTTCTGGTCCCTGTCTGCTTCTTGTCCTACCCCTCCCCCATTCCAAATCCTGTAAGTCCTATCCATTTCCACAGTTCCATGGTACACACAGGTGGAGGTTGAGTGGTGCGGATGCAGGGTGGCAAACAGGAGTATGACTTTCTTGATGCAAACACTGTGTTAAAATGAGTGAATTTCATTTGGAATATCTGAACTGAATATATAGTAAATACTGAAAAATGATCAGCCTCAGAAACATGATCGGGTGATGGATCCTCGATGTGTTAGTGTGTGCTATAAGAACGGTGATGCTATCAGCATGTTAGCTTTGACCGATAAATCAGAAGTAGGCACTACAGGAAATAGCCAAAATGAAGGAAACACTTTCTCACACAAGGGAAACAAAGGGTATCTTCCCCAGGTGTGTACTGAACATTTATTTCAGCTAACAATTCTATTGGAAAATATATCAGTGACAATAGGATTTTTGGGGCTCGTTTGGCCAAGCACTTCAATGACAAAGACTGCTTCCTGGTCCTGATGTTTGTGAATTTCTTGTGTAAGAAGGGTATCACAAGTTCAAGAAACATGTAGAATCTACACAGACATTTCCTTGATTAGGCATCAATGGCCTACATACACCATACTCTTCAACAACCAGTAGAATATCATAAAGACCTAAAGTTGGAAGGACTCATTGACACTGGTTAAGCACAAGGCCATAGATACTTAGTTGACCTTATGTTGAACGTAATCTTTGATCCCATAGCAATCTGCTTAAAACAGAAAGTATTAAATTAGGCTTTCATTTCAGTTACAGAAAACACACTGAATCATGACACCGCTACAGAAGATAAAACAGGTTAAGATGTCCAGCTTTTTGTTTATTGAAAAATATAGCAGTTATTTGGGAGAGCAAAGAGAGCGTGTAAATATACATCATCTGACACAAAGATATGAGAAGGGCAATACATTGCTTTATCACAAACATACAGGATATAGAAACAGACTGAAGTCAAAGTTAGTGTTTTATAAGTGGTAAATCAATTTATTTTGGTCTCTCTCAAATGAAATCAGCAAGAAAGTCTTTAATAACAGACATTTCACACAGTGCTGGCATCAAAGTGGCATTGATGCCCTTAAACATAGGGAATGGTGATTTAACAGACAGACGCTGATTTGAGCCCTTAGACACATAAGTAATCAGGAAAAGAGAAAGGCTGATTTCTGACAAAGTTTGCATCCCAAATGGCACTGTATTTGCATTAAAAAGGTCCTGGTCGATGATCCGTGTTCAAATAGTGCACTAAAATGAACATGTATAGTTCCATCTGTGATGCAATCTGTTTTTTTAGACAACCTTTTCCATTACAAACCCCAATATTAAATAACATGACAAATTTACCCAGAATAACAGGTACTCAGTGAAGTATAACAGTCAAAACCATCGTTAAAAAAAACATCTTAATGAATATTAGCACAAATACATGTGGACCTTTTCTGAACAATGCCTCCCCGAAGCCAAACATGTATACATGCCTTTTACCAAAAATGATTTTGTGTAATTAGATATTTAATTACACATTCTGTGTCTGTATTCTGAGATCCAAAGCATCAAACATGTTAACAACCACAACAAAGTTAGTGTCTGGTTAAGCCAAGCCAGCTGATTCAACAACACAGAGTAGCAGAAGTGGACACACGCAGTTGTGTCACACTCAAACACAAATATATTGTGGAATCACATTAATTCTACTTGAGATTTCTGAGTGCTCCGTTGCCCAATGAACACTACACGTTATCTCTTGTGAGAGTGAGACGGTCTGACTGTCCTGGTGAGGGCAGTTAGGGTTACTGGAGTCACGCCAGCAACAGCTGCATTAGTGAACAGTTTGGAACTCTAAGTCAGGAAGGAAGGAAGCGGTTAGCTTCATTATCAGTCACTCTTGCAGGTTTGACAGGTTCGCAGAAGGACTTTTTTTTTTCTCCACAGAGCAAGAATCACAGAATCTGCCGGCGAAATCTCAATTCACAGTTATGGGTGTGGGGAGAAAAAATGAACAAGGGAGGAAGTTTAATTTGCTGCAAGAGGTTGTCAGTGGCAGGCACTCTCCCCTATGCGCTCTCCCTTCAGTTCAAGGTAAAACAATTCTCTCCTTTCCCTTCCTGCCTGAACCACAAAGGGCCAAAGCACCACCACACAGGTCCTATTCTTACGCATCTCTTTCAGTTTTACAAGCCGACTAATTTCAGTTGATGGACAGCTTGGGGTCGAGACACTCTAAACTCTCTAAAGTTGTGTAAACACAGGAAGTCATCCTTTGGCCTCGGTTACAAAGTCCACTTTATTACAGGAAATTGCAAGGTCGAGGCACAAACACCGAAATTCAAACAGGTGACTTGCGGGTAAATGCGTTCGTAACGACAAAGGGCACCGTTGTTGATGGTATGTTGACGGTTAATGCCGCTCTTTCTTCCCCGTTATACAGCGCTGGCAGGCTCTAGCGCGGACACCGACAGAGCCTCGTCACAGCTGTTGGTTGCGATATAAAGTACACAAGCCTTTTATTGTGACAGAGAGGCAGATAGGTCCCAAATCACGATGGTGACAGTGGCTCTCTGTTCTGGCCAGACAGCTCCATTACACAAGCACCGTCCCAAAACGACCAGAGACGAGGACAGAACCAGAGACACTTAATAGAAAATGGCACATATCACGTATATGAAGAAAAACTGATTATTTAGTATAGTAGTACTTGACAAAGGCTTAGTTAAGAAATGCAAGTGTTTTTTTTTGTTTTTTATCCATCAAATGTCTCCTTAGTTTCTATACTTTGACTACTCCTCCATGCCGGTACACTGTGTTCGAAGTAGAAAGACACTGGATTGGTGTAATGCATTTCTCTCTTTCACTACAGATGGTTGCATTCATCCAAAAGGAGACATCTTTCATGCTCTCAGTCTCCCTAAATCTCAGATTCTCTCTGTCTCTACAGTTTAGAATGCTTGGCCTTCTCCCTGCAGATCAGACTAACTATCCTTCATAAGATTACAAACCACAGCCCTCATTGTCCAGATTCTACAGGGAGATAAGACCCGATCCATCAACTCACAGTCCAGGTGTATTTCCATAGGAAGGACGGAGAAAGGGCAGTAGCAGTAGAGTAACAGAATTTGGTTAAGTCAGGGAAACTGCTACCGTACTCACTCCCCATAATCTGTATTCACCTGTTAACTGTCTTCATGAGTTTTAGGTCATTTTTCTACAGGTCATTCTTATTCCAGGAATCTGCTGGTACCATAGTCCTTACGCCTTGGAGATCTCTTTGTCTGTTTTAAAACATTTCTTTATATAGTCGAGGTTCATACACAGGTGTTGCGCCTACAGTGTCTGTAGAGTACGAGCAGATCTGTGGGCTTCCGGTCGAGTCTGTTCGCCTTCTGATGATACGAAGTCTCATACGCGGATCTCGTCGTCCTCATCTTCCAAGAAGGAAGAGAACTTCTCCCCCTCGTCTTCCTCCTCTGGCGGCGCGCTGAAGGTGGCGCTGTCCGTGTCCCCACTGTGGTGCTTGCCGCTTGGAATCTCCTGCTCCATGTGGGCGGAGCCAGCGCCAGAGCTGGCCACGGAGCAGTTGTCTAATTGGTGCCTCAGGTGTTTAGGGCAGGGCTCTGGTGTGTACTCCGGCGTGTAGGGAGCCCCCTCATCCTCCGCCTCCCCGTCCTCGCGGTCGACGGAGCCGGCTGGACGCGCGGAAACCGGGAACTCGTCTTCCTGTAGCCGCAGCAACTCAGGTTCCGCCTCATCATCTTCTCCCACCTCCTCTTCTGCCTCCGCCTCTTCTTCGTCCTCTCCTCCCACCTCCCTCCTGAGCAGCAGTGTGGGGGAGGCCCGTCCCTCGCTGCTCTTCCCCTCCTCAAAGCCCAGGTCGTCGTCCTCCTTCTGCATGACATCCAGGACCTCCCCCAACATGGAGGGCCCGAGGTCAATGTGGAAGGACATGACCGACTCGGCGTGCTTCATCCCCCCGGCGTAGTAGCCGCGGCTGGGGCTAGGCAGGTCAGTCAGCTCCCCAAAACTCCTTTCCTCCAGCTCCAGGCAGTGGGCTCCGGCCCCGTTGGAGGGCCTGCTACCTCCATCCTGCTCGTGGGGCTGCTTGAGAGGACTGGACGAGAGGCTTTTAGGAACCCGGCGACCGTCGCGCTCGCCGTTCTCGTCGTTGAGGAAGGGCAAAGACATGGCGTTCTTGACGAAGGTGGGCGAGCTGCCAGGAGCCGTCAGCGAGCCATCTCTCTGGTCTACCCGGTTGACCGACTGGGAGCGCTTGCTGCTGCGGAAGGTTCTGGCCAAAAGGCCCGGGCGGGGGGAGCGGGGCTGGGCGTCCGCCTGACACGGGGCCTCCCCGGACCGGGTGGAGAGGAACGAGGTGTCCCCAAAGGCATCGCCGCTGCGGCCCACGTGCATGGTGTGGCGGAAATCCCCCAGCGGGGCGCTGATCATCTCCCGGGTCAGGTCCATGCGGGAGCGCCGCTGCTTCGCCTGGGACGTCCCTGCTACTAGCTGCTTCAGGATGGGCATGGTGCGCAGGTCGACGCGGTGGCCCGATATTCCAGCAGAGTGCAATTAAAAAGTGGATCCGAAGCAGATAAATTGTAAGGGAGGTCTTCAGGGACAGTCCAAGTCAGTCTATTTTACACTCAGAGCGGTCCCCAGAAACGGAAGCCCAGGTCATGAGTTCCAGTCACGAGTGGATCAATCTGAAAGAGAGAAGAATTAAAACCATTATGTGATGCAATCACACAAGATGCAAACATGTCTCTATATTACCGTGGATGGCTCTGTTGTCCAAGTTCAAAGGTCAAAACAGAGTGGGAACCGTGGCAGCCTCTGGCCTTCCAAGATTCCAGCCAGAGGTCACTGTATCTACCGGAGTCAGTCAGCCAACCAGCCATCCAGCCAGCCAGTCAGTTAATTAACCAGCTAGCCATTCAGTCAACCAGAGAGGAATAAACAGGGACTTATTCTTATGACACTAACGGTCACGCTACAGAAGAACAGTACACTAGAGGTGAGCTTAAGACACTGAATAATTAATAGGTAGTTAATCCATTTTGAGATTTGGGCATTTTATGCTTTAATGGCTGAGGGAAAGTGTGAAAGGTAATGGAGGAAGAGTGCTGAAAGATCAGTAGGCCGAAACCATGATGCAGCTGTCCATTTGCACTGGAGGCACCGGGAAAGGTCACTGGACCAACACTGGTTGTTCATGCAGCAAACAAAACGATCAGAACCCTAATCCCAATGTTTTTCTGCTGGATCAACAATTTGTTTTATCATGGTGTCATTTCGACTGGCAAATGCATATCCTAAAAAGGGAATTCATGTTCAAGCTATGAAAAGTCCCCAAAATATCCTAATCGTTTGTATGATCTTTGCTGTCGCGTTGTTAAATAAATCCAATATTTATTCCATTTATTTCTGTTTGTGAGACAACCACTAAGCGATATGTGATATCCATTTGACATAATGCCAGTACGTTCCACACCACGTTGTGCGGTGACAGACTTCAGCCGAGCGAATCAAGTGAAAATACAATGAATAATGTTTTTGACATTGTGATGTCGATCTCGTTAACGTTGGGTTTATACACTATTGTCCCATGGCTCAACCTATTGCTGCCTTTGATAGATTTATGTATCCATATTAAACTTCAACTGTTGCAAACTCACTCTGGAGCTGCTGTAACTTGCAAACAAACAGTGCCTAGGATGTCTTTTACCCACCCTGATTGCTATGCAAATAAACGTGCCAACTTTAGCATCTAGTCAGATATTTGACTGTTTTTATTATACCCAGTAAGCTAAAGAAATAAGAACTCACAAAAAATGTATCAATAATTTTGGTTCGCTTTGTACATCAATGATCGGTTCTCCCATGAAACATGAAGATTTTAAGCGGAAATCGTCTGATTCCAATCGCTGGCTGGTCGATCAGTGCATCCCCAGTGTTTTCCATTGCCTTGGGTCTTGCTCCATGTTAAATAGTATTCTACAGCTGGGAAAATGTCACTCTGGATGAGAAAAATAACATTAGGGCTATTTTTCTAGTGTTAAATCTGCTATGTGTTTTGTATCCTTGAATATTAACAAGTATAAAAATACTTGTATCGTGACTCTAGATATATGATAACAGGATGTCCTTTAGCAGACGCTTTCAACCAAAGCCTGTCAGTTACAGTGGAAACAACAGAACATGTCCTAGATTATAACTTAAAACAAAACAGCAGTCCCTATCCTTCACATTGGGACAAAGTAACTATTCTAAATTCCAATTCTATTCTAAAACTACTTTTTACAGCCATCAGAAATGTAAACTCCACCGCAAGCCAGTAACATTCGAAGAATCTAAAAAGTGGTATGCAGTTGGCCTAAAACATTCATCTAATTAGAGGAAGTGAACGCATCCATGGTCCACCCCTGGAGTAGTAACTATTACGCAATAGTACCGCTGTCTCTGGCATCTATATGTGATAGCACTCTAATCCCTATGAAGAGCACTACATTCGACAGGGAATAGGGTAACATTTGGGCCACGTTCATGTTATTTTTGTAAATGTATTGGAAATGACATTGTGAAATGTAAAGGATTACAGTGCCACCATGCCTTGCAATTGAGGTTGAAAACACCCGCCCACAGCCCTAGATGTAAAAGGACAGAACCAGAGCAAGAGCCAATCTTCTGCCAGTGGCATTCTAATAAGATAGAAAAACAACCGTTTGACTCTAAAACTTGACAAGATCCTTGTCTGTGTCATTTTCTCAGACAAAACAGACACACAATGTACATAACCAGTGATAAATAATCTAGACTGGCAAAAAACATTGACTTTTACTTCATAACATGAAGATGTCCTTGTAATACTTCTAAGACTCTGTGTAACGAGTGAATAACAGCCTTGACCAGAGGAAGCACAGTGGACCAGAAAGGGGTTATATTGAGGACATGCTGCTTTCAGTGGTCTGACAGACTGACCCCTTCAGCTGAGGGAGGAAGATGAAGCAGCTTGGGGAGATGTTGGTGGCTGGTCTTTGTGTGTTTGTGTGAGGTTACTTTCACACTAGAGCATTCCTCCAGGGACAGAGCTAGAGGAGAGAGACAGAGATAGGAGACAGAGAGCGAGAGAGACAGATACAGACAAAGGGAGACAGAGAGATAGAAAGAGATGGGTCCTGACAGGCAGCTGACCTGACAGCAGACAATGTGGATTACTGTTGGGCCCTGCGGTTTGTGTCCAGACCAGACACCGCTGACCTCATCCCTTTCCCCAGGCTGCCAGCTAGCGCAGGGGTGTGTTCAGTACGTCGACTCCGTTGCAAAACAACCGGGTACTATGTAAAAAAACCTGCAATCCCAAACTCCCCCCTCTCAGACATGCTTTCACTTTTGTTCGCAACACGTTCGCAGAACGAATACGCCCCTAAGTGCTGAACTGGAGGAAAGGACAATGCGAAAGAGGTAAGCTCCTTTTCACCGAAAGCACATCAAAGGGGGTGCACGGTAGACTGCCCAATTAGAGAACATCTTTCACACACTTGAAAACTGTGACTTTGCCTTGGTGAATCGGGAGAGAGAGAATCACACACAAATGCGGTGCCTGCACGCGACCTACGGTCAAAGCGCAACCTAACAAAGGGAACGTTTCCCCGCTCACAGGCCACAGTGTCAAATAAAGCCCGATTCACTGAGCCCGCCCACGTGCTCACCTGCTCCACTGCAAAAGCCCGCGTTGCCAGTTCCGAGGGCGCAGCTTCTCTTTGTTGACTCCAATACCACCCCTCCTCCAAGCTCTCCCCTCATCAGATATTTATAAATTCTCAGTTTTAAGGACGGTTGGAGGGGGGCAGCCAGGCAGTCAGTCAGATTTGACTACTGATGTTTCCTGGCAGCGCGCTACACTACCCCGGCCGACGACCTCGTTCTCCGCGTCTCGGAGACAGACACCGCCCCTTTCAAACAGCCAGCCGCGGGCCCCGGCCTCGATCCACTTCCTGTTTATGATGCCTTCACCGCTGCTGTCTCCGTAGCAACCAGCCCGCTGCTGCATTCGCCTCCGTGGTTACGAAAGCAACCTCCTGCGCGGCTGGCGGACAGCTAGGCAACTTCCTGTCGATGTGTGTGTGTGTGTGTGTGTGTGTGTCTGCGGGCTGCAGAACGCAGTAGCGTGGGCGCTTCCATGCGGTTGCTGAAGGCAACATACACCCCAAAAAAAGCCTCGCTCTCTAGACGCCCTCTTTCTGATCCGCAGTAAACAGCCCTTCTCCACAATCAACACATTTTATCACAAATCACTTTGCTTTGACATGCTTTTCAGGCAACAAACAAAATCAGGCGTCTGAGACATTAGGTGTGATGAGCACGCACGCATATACACAGACTTTTGTTGTTAAGCCAGTGTGCTCCACTGACATTTTATATGGAAAGAAACAGGAATAACTCAAAGCATACCATACAATCAGTGCCGAGTAGCTGCGTGACAATGCTTCTGGGCGGCATTGGTTAGAGGGGGCGGGGAATTTGTATTAGGAAACCTCCCTCCCTCCACACCTCTCGTGACTGAAAGTGCGTCTGACATCGTAGCAAACGGGTGTAAGCAATAACCAGCGGTTTTCTATGTATGCCAAGGAACCTCAAATACACAGAGCCCCTAATGGATGAAGAAGTGTGACTGTTTGTACTATATATGTTTGTATGTCCTATTATAATACTGCATTGGCATATATGAAGTAGTAAATAATACAGGTGTGCAAAAGACATTGAACAGTCAAATTCTTGACCCCATCCTGACAACTATACTGAAAACTTTACCCAGGCAGTTTCAAAAACAGCATTTATAACCACAAAGAATAATGCATTTTATAGGCCATTCCAGTTGCATTATTCGCTGGCATTCAAATGATTACATTCACAAATAGGCCAGAACCATGTGGACAAGATCGGCCGAAATAGATTGTATACATACATGGTGAATTGAATACTGTTGTAAGTTACCTAAATGAGTATTAATTATGCCATGTAGCAAAAGCATTATTTTCATCCTGAACTTTGAGGTGTCAGGTCATTTTGTTACGCTAAAAATGTGCAAGCCACCAAAAACTTGATTTTGAATTCCTAACCACACATGGTTTTACAACAACAAGCACAGCACCACTAACTGAAACCCCATATACGTCCCTCATGAAACCTGAAGATGAATATAAATGTGAACACATTATTTTTGTAAGGTAGATCATGTATTACCCATTACCTGTTCTGTAGGTCTATAAAAAAAACTACAATTGATTTTGTGAATGAATAAGAGACTACATTTCAATTTCTCCCCAATACCAAAATACTTAGCTCGTTCCCCAAAAGAGAGAGTGACAGACAGTGAAAGGGCAGAGAGAGGAGCATGAGAAGGCTGTGGATGAGTGAGTTACCGTGGGAAGTCTAGGGCCATCCTGCGGGGGATTAGCTTTACAAACACACACTTTTTCACCACATCCCATGTGAGGGGAGGCCGCAGAGGTTTAGGATTTATTAGTTCAGATTTTAGACAGACAAAAGGAGGGAAGGAGAGACAGAGACACACAGAAAGAGAGTGTTAAATAGCAAAGTCAGATTAAACAGAGCAGCACACTCCGCATGACCCAGACCTTTGACCCAGAAATAAATTGTGAGCCCTCGGCTAATTGAATATGAGAGATGAACCAACCATAACAAACCAAGGGCTCTGCGAAATATCACAACTGATGAGCTGACATTCTACACGCACAGAGCTGAGTTGTTCACAGAGCTGTTCTAAACCATCCCCTAAATACTATCCTCCTCGCATCTGACATCTGGTGAGGAAGCCACATTCCACAATTCCAGAGGGTATTCCCAACAGCGGTCTGTACCCTGGGAACGCTGCGTTCCTGCTACGATGTTGCGTGCGTGTTCATAGGTCTCAATGCAGAATTATCGTGGTGGAGGTCTGAGAAGGATTATAAAATCTTTCTATAGAATATTTATGGGTTATGGGTACAGTTCGCTGTGACCAAACATTAAGGGTATATTTACATAATAAAGGGGTATACTGTAAAAACATCACAGCTGATGTAGGATGCAATGCAGTGTCTAGATAGAGCCCATAGGAGTGGCATATTGGCCATACATCACAAATCCCAGAGGTGCCTTATTGCTGTTATAAACCCATATAAATATACAGTACTGTGCCATCCCCATGTTCAAGACTCCCTGTGCCAGAGGCAGCAAAGCAACCCCAAAAACGCCCCTGTAGCTCCTCTGTGTTTTTCTGTGGGGAAGCGTTCTTTTGTTTGAAGGCTTAAATATGTTTTCTGTAAACATAGAGATGCTGTGCTTTTCCAAAAAGCTCTAATCTGGTCTAATCTGTCCACAAGATATTGTCCTGGAAGGATTGTGGCATGTTCAGGTGTTTTTTGGCAAACTGCACTGGGGCTTTCTTATGTCTATCAGTGGGTATCCTACAACAATACCCTCTTTAACTGAGTTGGTGACAGTTGGTGCAAGTTAAAACTTTGTACATGGTGTCTGAAGGTCAATTTAAATCGGTGTGGCAGATCAAAGGGTTATTTCCACCCTTCAAAAAAAATCTGTTGCTGCGATATACAGTGGAAACAGGAACATCAAGGTTCTCCAGTGAGGGAATTGTAGCCTTCAGATGCTTGGCTACAATCTTCTGTCTGAACACCTCAGACAATTATTGCTCATTGAGGTACGTAGTGAGAGTTGAGTGACACATAATATGAAGCCTTTTCTCTATACAAACTTGCCGAATTAGTGATTTTCATATTGCAGGCACCTGCAATTAAATTCCAAAGACACTGCTAATCACGTGCTTAAGGTAGGATTTAGGAAATCCTTAATTTTTGGTGGGTTTCGTTCACCTGCAAATCAAGGAATTTTGGATTGTCATCAGTTTTCTTTAAGAAATGGTGCATTATTGGAATAAAGTGCAAAAGTGCCAATACTTTTGGCAATGACTGCATACAACGTAAAAAAAGGGACAACGGTTCCACAAGGATCTCAATTTACTCCGTTGGCTCCGTTTCAATCAGGGGGATCAAAAGCAATGCGCATCAGTAATGAGAGAAGTAGAATGACAGGAAGGGAGTAAGGGACTGTATACTATGGTTTCCGTAGTTACAGTCTCACGCACACAGTCGTCTCTACAAGGAGGCGATAGAGTTGTTACAGTCGCCGTGGGAGCCGTAGCTCATTAGTTATGGAGAGAACACTGATTCTCATTCATAATTAACACGGCACGCATTGAGCCTCTTGCCTAGATCTCATCCCCTTCTACACATCACAGAGCGTACACCAACAGCTAAGGTGTCCAAGACAGTGGCCTATTCCCAATTCAGGGCACTAAGTTTAACCGTCGCTTTTGTCAAATCGAGTGCACTAAACAGGGAAAGGGGGGAAATTACACCACACACTTTAGAGGGAGTTAATTGAGCACTTTACACTGCGTTAGATCCACGGGTTGAAGGACGGATGTCATGCTTCCACTTTCAGAATACTCACACTGTCACACACAATTCATAGACAACTCCTAGACTCAATCTCCCTAATTGAGTATTGACTCCACGACACTGCTTCCCATCGAATCAATTCCTCCAGAATGATGCATTGCCCTCCAGCTCCTTCGGCCCCAGAGAGTAGACTCATCCCCAGACGGCCCCTCCCCCTTCCTGACAGCCACTCCAAACCAAGAGAGAACAGACTCTGTTAGGGCTCTCACTAGGCCAGGCCCCCACCACCCCAGCCCCAGAGAGAGTGGATACAGCTGGGCAGTGGCGCTTAGTCAGACCCATTAGTAGTTACTGACCTGGAGGGTGGAGGACGACCTAGAGGACGGAGGACGACCTAAGGGCAGAGGTTGGGAGGGGGAGTCGCGTATGGCTCGTAGGACCTTGAAATGGGGGCCAACAGACCAGCATAGCTTGTTATTCCTGAGAGACAAAACAAACAACACGTAGGAAATTCTAGACCAGTCACACTGGTTAAAAGACGACATGTTCCAGGCATAGCTGGTCTGGTATGTCTTCTCTGAAAGCTGCTATCTTACCATCTGAAGCAGATCGCTGGTCTCTGCCAGGTTCCTGTCTGTCTACTGTATCTAGCAGTTGTCAATTAGCAGGGCTCAAAAGGCCTTTGAGGAGAGGAACAGCCCAAGGACATCAGAGAGGAAATCCCATTATCTCTCTGTCAGACCATAAGAACACTACGAGCCCACACACACACGCACGCACAAAATGATTTCCGGTAAGTAAGCCATTACAATGATGTATAATGCACTCTATGTTCTGCCAGAGCCAACCACCTGAGTCGAGCCATTACAGTAGGGATAACCATCTGCTCAACATTATCTCCTCTGCCACCCAACCATCTGATCTACATCATCTCCTCTGTCACCAAAGTGTTTTACCTTGTTTTTTCTTCTATCAACAACACGGTGTGTGGGTGTGTGTCAACCGACCCTGTGGTGTGGAAGGCATCCTATTAAACCATACAGGACTGCTACACCTCCCACTTTTCACCTCAGCCGCTCGCCTGAGGTGAGTGGCTCATGGCACACCTCCCGTGCGAAGAAACCGAGGGTGGCCAAGTCTTTATGGAATGCCGTGCTCTTCTCTCAGAAACAGGAAGAGGTCATTTGGAACATTCCTTTTTTTCTTATAAATGCACCAAGTCCTTAAATTAGCACTGTCAAATAGTTCCTTGAGTAAAAGTGGACAGAATATTTATGGCCCTTGACGTTCCAGCCATTCGTCATTGGTGTTTCTATCATTCTAATGACATGCATTTTAACAAAGATATCTCAATCAGATCATGCCTGATTGGCACCAATTTGACCAAGCCATGAATTACATGCAGACATTCTAACTATGTTAAAGATACCCGAAAGGAATATGGGGCTACCGAGCCGATACATTTAGTCAATCCATCTGAAAGGCCAATTTTTCACTGTGATAGCACCAGTTCCAAAAGACAAAATCCTTCAGAGAACCATTGTATGCAAATTACATTCTTCACAGGTGAATTCTACCAGGACCCTCTAACGTTCTCAACCTTTCGACACACCTAAGCATAAGATGTGAGGTAGGTATGATTTTGGTCAAACACTATGCTTTTCATAACACTTTGAAGTCAAACCTCAAGAAAGAACAGAAAATCCCCAACTCACACTTTTAGGAAACCATTGTATTTGTTACTGGGCACTTACATGAAACAATCCAAAGCGAAACCGAGCAAAAAAGCTCAAGTCTCAAAGCTAAAGTCTCATGTCTCAAAAGGTGTAGTTTATATCCTCCACTATCACACATGGTGCAAAAATCCTACTCTCGAAAACATGAGTAGATTCCGCAACCACGAGGTAACAGGGAGACCATCAAAAACCATCCAGTCAGAGGCCGTGCTGTTGGCGATAACAACATATCGACTGTGTAACCACGTGTCCCAAATGGCACCCTGTGTGTTTGGTCAAATGTAGAGCACCATAGAGGAAATAGGGCACCATTTAGGAAGTAACCTCAATGTGTTGCGTGGTTCTCAACCTGGACCTCTGCACTGCTCAGCTGTTTGTGTTTAAGAACAGGGATTGGCTGAAGAGCCACGTAGGAAACATGGGTGCACACGCACGTGTAAGTAGGATGGAGCACAGATAGCCAAGTAAAAAAAAAAACAGCCCATCCCAGAGGCAAAACGGGACTGTCATCGTCAGTAGTGATGGCCATTCGAGGCTTCATTAGCGATGTTCTAGCAGCAGGATATTATGCTAGCAGTGCTAACTCAGATTTTCTTTTTCAAAATAAAAGCCATCATTGAAATATATAAGTTAATACAGTTAACAATCTAGTCTGTACATTTTATGTTTAATGTACGTTCCAATGTTATTCTTGTCTGTTCTTTTTCACAGACTAGATTGTTAACTATATTGCCTTATACATTTCAATGATGGCTTTTATTGTGATGAAGAAAATCTGAGTGCTGCCAGCATAACATCCTGCTGCTAAAATAACGCTAATGAAGCCTCGAATGGCCATCACTAATCGTCAGTGAGGAAGAGGTAGCTGTGGAACATGGCATGTTGCCCTAGTTGTAATGATGTCACCGCTCCCATTCCTATTATTCCAAACCATACTCCTTCAATCCGGATCTGACCTGGCCGGCGTCAACTCAGAATGCAAAGCAAGGAAAGTGGGGCTTCGCCTTAACGCCTCTGTTTAGATAGCCTGCTGGTTACTAAGCGGTCCCACTCAGTGTGCAGGAGATAAAGGTCC
This sequence comes from Esox masquinongy, assembly GCA_016801175.1. Lineage (NCBI taxonomy): Eukaryota > Metazoa > Chordata > Actinopteri > Esociformes > Esocidae > Esox > Esox masquinongy. The sequence continues at coordinate 40,367 of JACXGI010006565.1, forward strand.
ATTTAAAAGCCTGACAACAGTGGGAAGATGGGACTAGGGCACAATGAATGCGGCGCCTTTCGAGGAGAAGCCCAGGCTTCAATCAACAGAGTGATGTGAGCCACCGAGCAACAGGAAGTAAACAAGCAAGGGTTGTAATGGGGGGCAGGGGGCACCTCCGCCTGCTTGGTTTTTAGGACACACCCTCGAAGAGTATGCACAGCAGGCAAATTATGGTGGTCGAGCACAGAATGGAGCTGTTCTCTGGAAAATTCCAGAAATTTTCAAAGAGCATTCTAATTCTCAGAGATCTAACAGTACACTTGTACGTTTTATCAAGTGTAAGACAGGATGAACTTTCTCCCTTTAGAAGTGTTCCTTTCCTCAGCTGCTGAATCGTAGAGCTTGCTACTCCAGCAGTTTTACAAGATGTGCAGCCTTAATGGACGGTCTAATTGGCGAACATCTAAAGACGAAGTGAATGGTTGTTGAACCTTGAGCGCATCAAAGCACACCACCACAGGAATGTGTCTAATCATCCAGAAAACATGTCAGTTAGCTGATCATGGCAATTAGTGACACACACACGTATGCACGCACAGCAAAGGGACGGTGTGGGTGTTGTATAAAGTGGTTGTTGGTGTGTTTCCGTCCGTGTGGACAGGAAGTTGGGGGGGGGGTAAAAACCTCCCTTCTCAACTCCCATTTCTGAGGAAATCAACTTGTTGAGCCCTTCCTGTCCATTCAGACATATAAACACCCCC
>JACXGI010006566.1:22702-41701 GCA_016801175.1 Esox masquinongy
GGGAGGGAGGGAGGGAGGGAGAGAGAGAGAGAGAGGGAGGGAGGGCGGGGGAGAGAGAAGAAAGGGTGTGGTGATGAGAGGGGAGTGCATGACGTAGGTACATTTGAAACGGGATTACAGACGCTAGTTAATTCCCCAACACCCCACTATCTCGTCAGCACCAGACACACAGAATCATAACATCCCAAATGACGCAAAGCTCAGTCATTGTTTAGATAGAGGCAAGAGGACCAAGCAGCTGAGAGGAAAAGACCTACATATCAAACTTGAGTCATTTGAGGGTTGTTAGCCATCCATCCATTTGCTATGTTTCACACACACAGAAGACTGCAGTACAACTCCATGAGACACAGAGAGAATCCAGAGAGGGGTCACACTACTCCTTCATTCCAGAGGATGAGTGAATCAGATGTACTGAAGCGAAAGAGAGAAGGACACACTCAGAGGGACGTGGTGAAAAGGGTGGGGCTGCAGTTTGATGTTATTGCCTTTTTGCTCTGACACAAAGACCAGATTAGTTGGAGAGATTAGTCGTCAAGATAGAAGCCTTGTTAGATTTAAAAACAGCAGACAACAAGTCATCCTTATGGATTAAACTATTCAAAAATGTGTTGTTAGAGCTTTGTTAAAGACATACAAGAGGCACATAGCTAGAAGTAATAGTAATAAAACATAGCTAAAGCGTGCCTTGCAGAGTGGTTTAGTAGAGCAGTTGATTCATTAGAGACCTACAAGAGTTGCGTAGAAGTAGTAGAGTACTAGTAGTGGTAGTAGTAATGTTAAGCATACAGGACAGGTCTTCGGTGAGTGTTGGATTAGTCAGCCAGGAGCAAGAGTAGGCCACACTGAAGCCTGGGTAGCGGGTACATCTCTTACCCCATTGCTCTGGGTGGACTGGATGGACTGCTCGCTGGTCGACGAGCATGTACTCATGCGATCTGCCTCCTTGCTGTGTGTTGAGTGTCTGTGGGAGCCAGTCCCGGACTGAGCCGGGTTCTGGTTCTGCCTCCCTAGGTTCTCCCCCGCCTCCCCAGGGAAGGTGAAGGAGCCGGGCCGGCTGGCTGGAGAACCAGGCATGGAGCTCCAGAAGGAGCTAGACTTCAAGCCGGGGCTTGCAGGGGGAGGGGACAGGGCGTCTTTCCCAAAGGCAGGGGTGGCCAGGGGGGACGCCATGGGGGAGATGGTTCCCGGGCGAGGCTTTGTGGGGGTCGAGTGAAGCGGGGGTACAGGGAGGGGAGCCACACTGGCCCGAGGGACAGGGCCGAGGGGAGGGGGCTGGTCGTCTGAGGCAGAGACGGGGCGCGTAATCTTGGGGCTTCCCCCCTGGACCCTCACCCCACGCTGGGCCTCCCTGAACTCCCTCAGCCCTCCTGCCAGGGCCTGCTCCCTCTGGTCCGCTGAGACCGACGGAGGGAGTGAGGGGGGAGGGGGGAGACGAGACGCGGAACCTGAATCAAAAGTGAGGAAAACTGAGTGGACGGGCGAGCAACTCCTTTGACCGGGGAAACGTCCACACACGCACGCACGCACGCTCTGTAACACCGGGGGAGCCTCGGCCTACCTGACATCTTGCTGGGACCGTCTGGGTCTGCGGTCCCGGAATGGTGTGGGTGTCGTAGGGGCTGGGGCAGGCGTGAGGGCTGGGGTATCCTGGAGGGCCTCCTGGACGAGCCGGCTCCGCTCTGGGGACCACCGCCAACGAGGGGACTACCTACGCCGAGAGGCCCGGACTGAGGCACACCCTGCACGCCTACCACCGGGACCACGCTGGGCTCAACGCTGCTCACTGACGGAGCTCCGCCACTGGGTAGACAGGGTCCGCCACTGGCCCCTACATGGTTCCTCTGGTACTCTATGGGAGAGGTCAGAGCTGGAGGGAGATTGAACACAATGTCCACCTCTGCCCGAACCACACGAGCTGAACATAAAAAAATGCATACATGCGACATACGTCTACAGCACCCAAAGAATGTGTGCGCGCGCGCGCGTGTGTGTGTGTGTGTGTGTGTGTGTGTGTGTGTGTGTGTGTGTGTGTATGCGTACCATTGAGGAAGTTGCGTTGGCTCTCCAGGATCTGGCTGATTTGAAGGGTCCAGACCTGTCGTACTCCCAGGTGGGAGGAGTGGAGGACAAAGGATTCTACGCTGCTATTGGTCACCCTGGAGGTCAACACAAACTTACAGGGGTCACCGTCCACGCTGTCCTCCAGCCCCAGACAGCTGACCTAGAGTTGAGGGAACAACAAGTGAACGCAGAGCTTAAAACTGGCCTTTTCTGTTCACGCAGCAAAATGCAGAAGGGTCTCGAGGATTCTTCTGCAGTTTGGACAGACACAGTGGCCAGTTACCTTGATGCTGTTCTTATACAAGAAGCCCGGCATGGAGAAACCCCTCTTTTTATCCAGCGGCTCGCTAAAGACGACCATCTGCTCGAAGAGGAAGACCCTCCTCTCCCTCATCCTCCCTCCTCCCTCGGGATCTGAGACCATGAAGGTGTCCTGGAGCATGAGACGACCCTGGGCCACTAGTTTACCCTGGAGGAGGGGAGAGGAGAAAACATAAGAAAGTGAAGGGGAAAGAAGTGACGAGGAACATTGAGAACGAGACAAGCAGGGGAGATAAGGGGACAAGCAAGAAAGACAGAAAACCAAGTGAGTTTATCCGTCTGACTGTCAACTCATCAACTTTGAAATGTCTGTTTTTATGTTTTGTTTTTCTATCTTACGTCGAAGCCTTGGAGTCGCCCAACACTCATCATATCGTTGCATCTCTTTGGTACGATGCACATGATCTCAACTCCTTTCTGTAGGACACACAGACACGCTGAATGGGTTCAAAATGGCACACAATGTTGTATGGACATGAAGAAAACTGAGGGAAAATGCCTGAAGGATGGTCAGTGCCCTCTCCTCACCTCAAGCTCAGCTGAATCCAAGCCAGCCTTTTTAGAGAATTTGAGGAAGTCCTACAAATATAACAACACAAATTTAAACAGACATCACAAAAAGGTGACTTGTGTGAAAGACAATAATTTCACTACACGGAAGAATCAAGTGACAGCTCGTTAACTGGCCCCTCCACAACAAGCAAAGGAAATGTGTGTGTTGCGGTGCCTCCTGCAGGACAACGGACAACACAACTGGTACCGCGTTCTCACACTGGAACACAGGGGGAGGGTAAGAACACACCTTGAGCAGCAGCTGGTACTTCATGATCCTCTGGACAGGTTTGATGAGGAGGTCAGTTATCTGAAGCCGGTGACCGAGGCGCTGCTTTAAGTCCTCAAAGTAGGTGTCGATGTACTCCGACACGATGTGCTCTGACTTAGGCTTGTTCTGACAGTACACTATGTACATGTGGAGCCTCCTCTCCTGCAAATAGAACACACACACACAGAGAGATTGTAAACACAAATATACAAACACCATATACACACACACGTACAAACAGCCTAGTAATTTCATTGTGGGGACCTGGAAAAAAAAAATCCATGTTTCCTTACCTTAACCCTAATCCTAACATCAATAATGACAAAACATTCATGCCTAAACTTAACCTAGGCCTATTGCCCTAACCTATAATGCCTCAACCTAAAATGACCACCTAATTGTAACTCTAATCCCAAAGAGTGAGTGGGTTTTTGTTTCACAGATCAAATTAGGACCTTAACCCCTAAAAGGGAAATTGACCTTGTCCTCTTGGGGACGGCAAAAGAGCCGATGTTTAATGTTTTACCATCCCTGAGTGGACTTCTGGTCCTAATTTGATCTGTGAAACAAAAACGTGCGCGCGCAGACAGACAGACAGACAGACACACAGACACACAGACACACAGACACACAGACACACAGACACACAGACAGACAGACACACAGACACACAGACACACAGACACACAGACAGACAGACACACAGACAGACAGACACACAGACAGACAGACACACAGACAGACACACAGACAGACACACAGACAGACACACACGTCTGAACGCTAGTCAGCCACTCACATGCTTGACAAACAGCGGGCCGAGACGGTCAGGGTCTTCCAGACATTTCTCCAACTCTCCCATGAAGACACTGAAGACAGAAAGGGGGTCAGGGTGGAATATCCGTATGATGGACGTGGACTGACGTGTGTGTTCGTATGTGTGTGTGTTCGTATGTGTGTGTGTCTGTGGGCGTCGTACTCTCTGTGCCAGTCGTAGATCTGGTGGATGTTTCCAAACACAATCTTGTCCTTCCCTTTCATATCGTCTGGTACTCCTTCCTCCTTCATCCGTGTCATATAGCTCTGAAACACACACACACACACACACACACTCAGGGCCACAACGTCACACCATCTCATGTACCTCAACTGCCAGGAGAGAAAAAGGGCTCTGAAGGGGAGGGATGAGTTTCGCCTTACCTCCACCAGCAGGCCCAGATCTCTGACATAGTCCCTCTCGGTCTCCACCAGCTCTAACAAAACATAACTAGAGAGACAGAGAGAGACAGACAAAGACGGACAGACAGAGACGGACAGACAGAGACGGACAGACAGAGAAAGACAGACAAAGACAGACAGAGAAAGACAGACAGAGAAAGACAGACAGAGAAAGACAGACAGACAGACAGAGACAGACAGACAGAGACAGACAGACAGAGACAGACAGACACAGACAGACAGACAGAGACAGACAGACAGAGACAGACAGACAGAGACAGACAGACAGAGTCATCAACATGTGTGAATCTAGTGTTAAAGAATGAAAAGAGCCCCAGTGTCCAACGCCCAAATTAGGACTTCTGCTAAGACTCAGACTGTCCTAATATGGGCGCCGCATCAGTGAGCCAGAGACACCATCCAGTACATACTGTCTCTTCTTTAGGAAACCTGTCTTGCGTTCCTCCATCTCATCGATGGGGGAGGAGGAGGAAAGGAGGGAGTTGTCGGAGGGGTTGAAGGAGGGAGAACTGCTATCCCCCTGTTCTACAGACAGGGTGCTAGGACGATCCTCTAAAGCCTGGAGGAAGGAACGGAGGGAGAGACGATGTAAACAAGACAACCTCCTCTGTGTGTGTGTGTGTGTGTGTGTGTGTGTGTGTGTGTGTGTGTGTGTGTGTGCGTGCATGCGTTTACACGTGTCCTCACCATCTTGCTCTTGACCAGTTCCTCGATGGCGCTCACCAGTTCCGCTGCACTAGGTGTCTCGGAACTGGATGGACGGACCGAGAGACGGGAGGAGGTCTGGAGATGAGGAGGAGAGAAAAGTGTGAGAACATTCCAGTCGACATGGTTCAACATCAACCTAATCTGGCTGAAGGCATCATTTACTGCTATTCCTGTTATCCAACAATCAATCAATCAGTAAAAAAATGTTGCTCTTATCAATTAACTGATCTGTGAATCAATAAAGCAAAGTTGTTAAGATTAACACTGATCAACATATTGGTTTATCCTAATATGACCACACCCTCTTTCAAGGGTGAAATAAAAAATTCTAATCTGCAGAAAAATGTAAAATTGCAGAATTCAACAAAAAACATTTTTATTCCAACTTCAACCCAAGATTTCTGAGGCATAATGGTGGATGAAAATCTGCTAGCCAGCTTTATGTTGGAGATTTCTGAAAGACATTTGTTGGTTTGTTTGTGATGTCTGATCTTGCTTGGTCTACCATGACAATGTTAGTGTAATGTTTGGCTTGTATTTTGATCCTCTGCTCTCCATGAGTGATCCAATGCCAGAACGAGAAAAAGGTCTTAATATGAAGTCTAAAGAAAAAAAAAGGAAAAAAAAAAAAAAGAGTAAAGTGAATCTATAATGGCTCAAAGAAAGTTCGATAAAGAAAATGTGCAATGAGTATCATGACAAAAGATAAGCTATTGAAAAGCAAGAGAGAACACGTGAGGTTAAGGTGTAGGACATTGTGAATGTCACAGTCTAGTATAGATATATTAACTCAGAAGGGGAATTCCAAATGAAGAGGTGAAGTGGAATGAAATAAATGGTGTCCTGAAGTGTAACTGGAACAAAGGACATTGAGACAGAAAGACAGTGTCTGAGAGAGTTCTCACCCTTGCCGCGCTGCGTCTCCAGACTGAGCTGTGCCCGACTAAGGGTCTTTGTGTGTCGGGGTTGTGCCCTCTGGCCGCGCCAGCACTTACAGTAGGCGCCAATTAATAACACGGTGCAATGGGGTTAACGCACAAAGTGGAGGGGTGAGGAGTGGTGAGGGGGGTGAGGAAGGGGGTGGGGGGGGGGGCGAGGGAGTTCTGAGTCATTGTCATTTTGGCACATCGTGACTTGGTTTGTCTGTACGGGTTCTCCGAACTCAAGACATGGCCTTTAGGCACAGATTTAGGACCAGCTGGCCCCATTCCAACCCTGAAGCGTGACAGAACGCAAAAACTGAGCGCGGATCAGCGTCTACCGACATCTACCTACTCTGTTCTGTATGGGCCTCTGAGTTAATATAAGGGGTCCAATCACAGTCACCAGGCACTGAGGCAGATTATTAAACTCTAACAATGTCAAACGCATCATTAAAATGGAGACTTGTTAAGTGAAAGCCATTTATTAAAGGAACCGGACTGATGATGGACATTTTCAAAGAAACAAAAACTAATAAGAAAAATGGCAAGAGGGAATAATACTATAATTAGATAGAGCACTGCAGTGACTAAGAACGGAGCAAAAAGTTGGGCTGTTGAAGAGAGCACGAGTGTAAGGTGGGAGACTAAGACAGACGTTTGGAAGAGCATCCGTTGCCTCAGACAGAGAAAAAAAGAAGAACTATAAGACGGGAGTGGATAGAAAAGTCCCACATCCCATGTCCTTAGGCTGCCTATGGAGAATGTAAAGAAAAACACTCAGTCTACAATAGAGTTACTGAGAGGGGAAGAGAGAGAGAGAGAGAGAGAGAGAGAGAGAGAGAGAGAGAGAGAGAGAGAGAGACAACTGAGGTTTTGAGGGAAGAGAAAAAAGGGAAAGAGAGATGGAGGGATTGATTCAGGAGATGGAAAGGTATGGGAACTGAGACAAAGCAAAGACAGGACATAAATCAAGATAATGCTACAGCATGCAGACAGTAAACAGACAGCAGACCAACGGTCGGAAAAACAAAACAAAAAGAGAAACACAAATTAGTGTCAGAGGAAAACGCTGCAGTGCCCCCCCACAGGGTTTCACTGCATTTTTGTTTGAATAACATTCTCAATGTTTTCTAATGGACTGAATTCTCGGCCTGTGTTCCCCCAAAGTGTCTCAGATTAAGGGGGCAAACAAGGATCAGATCGGTCACTAAACTCATAATGAATAAGAGGGAGACCCTGATCTGAAATCGGCAGTCCTGCTCTGAGTCGCTTTGTGGATACAGGCCCCTGCAAAGAGGGACGTGATAAGAAAACTAAACTAAAATGGATGCAACGTTTGTCAGTAGATAATAAAATAATCAAAGTCATGACTAAATAATAGGAGAAACCGCAACAAAAAGGATGAGTGTGTCGTGTGGGGGATTTAATTCAAATATTTCAGTAGTGTTTAGTGTCTCTGAATATTTCCACTACCAGGTAATAGACCTATGGAGTGTACCAGATGTCCCTGACCTTTAACCCCTCCACTCCCTCCACCCCGAACGTCCTGATCATAACCCGGTTCCTCCCCACCCCTCCCCACCTTGTCGTCCTGGGCGTCAGGTTGCAGTAGGCTGTGCTGCTGGATGGCCATGGGGGGAGGCAGGGGGACGGAGTCAGCCCCCTCCTCACCCTCCTCCTCCCCACAGCTCTGCATCCCGGACGAAGAGGACTTGGACAGGGTCCCGCTGGACAATCCCTCGTTACGAACTCTCTGTGGAGGGAGAAATGAGGAGAAATGAGGAGAAATGGGGGACAGAGATGAATAGGTTAAAGAGAGAGAGATAGAAGAGAAAGAAAGGAAAAGGGAAACCGGAGAGAGGAAAGACGTTCGCTCCTCACCTCCTCCACAGTTTCATCCTGGGGAGTGGCTGCGCTGTCGTCACTGTCCTTCTGGGCGCTGCCCGTCACCTCGCCACTCTTCCTCACCTCCCGGTTCTTCTTGTGCTTGTGGGCTAGCTTCTTCACGTGCCCGTCTGCCTTGCCACTGCTCAAGCGACGCACTGGGCTGGTCAGCCACTTACGCAGAGTGTTACCTGGGGGGCAGCATTAACACCAACGTTCATCGCCGTTAACATCAACGTTCGTCGCCGTTAACATCAACGTTCGTCGCCGTTAACATCAACGTTCGTCGCCACAAACATCAACGTTCGTCGCCACAAACATCAACGTTCGTCGCCGTAAACACCAACGTTCTTCGCCGTAAACACCAACGTTCTTCGCCGTAAACATCAACGTTCATCGCCGTAAACGCCAACGTTCTTCGCCGTAAACACCAACGTTCATCGCCATAAACGCCAACGTTCATTGTCGTTAACACTTCACGAACACACCGTGTAACTTTCAACCACATTCAGACCTACAAAATGTTTAATGCTAATGTTTTGCAACAATTAGCAAACATTGCAACAGTGTTTGTACCTTGTTTGGGCTTTGGTGAGGTGTGTGTGTGTGTGTGTGTTTACCTGGTCGTTTGGGTCCTGGCGAGGTGTGTGAGCCCATGCCGTGGTGCCCAGGCTGCAGGGTGGCAGAGGAGCCTGGCATGATGGAGTCGTTACTACACACCGACAGAGTGTCTGGGGGGGGGGGGGGGTTGGTTAGCAAACATGCACGAGGACATAAACACAATACTACGCATGACGGCCCAGTTCTGGTCTCGGGCGGGGACTGGCCCAAAGCTGTGGTATAATCGGCCATTTAAGACCCCCTTGCGGCACATCGAAAAGCCGCACCCCTCCGAACACACCTTTATGGTTGAATATCCCCTCCATCTCCATGGAGGAGCGTGAGTGGGCGATGCAGAGCATGGCGCAGGGCACCAGCCCCTCGTGGGCGGGGGAACGGTCCGTGGTGCGGACCAGGCACCAGTCGGGCTTGTCGTGGCACCTCTCCAGGACCTCCACCGTCTGGCCCCGACGGACCGTCAGCTCGTTGCTGTTACCCGCCATGAAGTCATGGATCACCACGGTCAGCTCACAGCCCCCGGACAGCTGGACGGAGGAGGGGGGGGTGGCTCAATGCTATGTTAATCGTGATTACATTATCATTCCCCTGAGGGGGCGAAGCGGGAAGCCTTGTGTTCACCATGAAATGGATCTTTATTATTACTGTGGGATGGGCTCACCTGTCCATGAGAGATGACTGTGTGTGTGTGTGTGTGTGTGTACTCACCTTGTCGCTGTCCAGCGTGTTCTGGGAGGTGCGTGAGGCGATAGAGATAGTGTCCGGTTGACTGCTCCCGTCACCCTGACTGTCCAAATCCTCTCCATCCCTGTCAGAGGCAACACATGTCAGATGTCAGTGTGTGTGTTTGCTGTGTGTGTGCGCGGGTGTGTGCGCGCGCGGGTGTGTGACAAGGTGGTCGGTGCGTGTACCTGTACCTGCGGTGTCCCTTGGGGTGCTTGGCTGTGGCAGACTTGGGGATGTGTATGGGCTCCTTCAGGGCTCCTCTCAGGTGGATGGTGCGCTCCTGGATCACCTCCCGGATGTGTTTGATCCAGTCCTGCTTGTTCTCGATGCTCGATGCCTGCCACCCGCCCAGGAAGGACAGGGTTAATCCCTGAGACGCCCGAGCTCCCTGAACTGACATTTTAGCCTAAATGTTCTCATAAACTGTAATATTCCCATATCCACACTAACGGACCACAGTGAATGCGTGTCCATTAAATGTCTCCATGGCAACTAGTAAGCTAGCGTGGACATGCAACCCAGAAGAGAGTAGGAGGCCACAGAAGAGATCTGGGATTCAGCCAGTGGCTGTGTTAAGGTGTTAGGCTAGTTAGTGCTGTATTTACTCACCATAGATCCATGTTTGCATCCCTGACTTGGCTTTGGTTAAAATATAGAATAGAGAATTTCACTGGTTTGTTTTGTAGTTAATTGGTGTTACATTTTCTATGACGACAGAATGGCTCGAGATGACAGACGCACAACAGTGTATTTTGGTGGTGGCCAGTTGGTTTGGTGGTAAATATGGGTAGAACAGTTATATTAATGGGCTGATTAGAAACAGAGCCATTTATACTGTCAAAGACAGAGTCGATGGGTTTCTAGCATGGCAACGTGCTTTTCCAACCACTGACACGAAAAAATAAGTACTTTAAAATAGTACTAAAGAACAGCTTTGGAGGTGTGTGTTGAAAGACTTAATTTGTCATGGAGAGATGGAGTACACAAAGAAGATGAAGAGGGAATGAGAAAAACAGGGTCAACACACGGGGTCATTTTATAAATCAATAAGAGGTTCATTTTTCTAGAAGAGAAAAATGTTCATGACTGTAGTCTATGGTGAGGAAGTAGAATGAGGGCGTGGGAATTTGAGAATCGCGATTCACGTGTTTGAGTTCATGTCAGTGGTGTTGGTATAAGCACAGTCAATTGGTTAGCGAACAGACGGTTAATATTCAGAGATACAAACACAAACAGCTCCAGACACAGACGTACCCCCCTAAACTAGAGCGTACGATGGAGCCGATACTAGCACATAAATGTCCAGCTGTCTGAGAGAGACAAACAGACAGAGGAATACATAGAGAGAGAGAGAACAAGGAGCCAATACTAGCACATAAAGGTCCAGCTGTCTGAGAGAGACAAACAGACAGAGGAATACATAGAGAGAGCGAGAACAAGGAGCCAATACTAGCACATAAAGGTCCAGGTGTCTGAGAGAGACAAACAGACAGAGGAATACATAGAGAGAGAGAGAACAAGGAGCCAATACTAGCACATAAAGGTCCAGCTGTCTGAGAGAGACAAACAGACAGAGGAATACATAGAGAGAGAGAGAGAGAACAAGCGCGGGAAAAACGAACAAAAACACGTTCAGAAATAATTAGAGCGAGAGATAAGGGAGAAAAAGAGAAAGCAAAAGAGAGAACACTCGAAGGAAGGAAAAGGGAGAAAAGAGTGAGAGAGGGAGAACAGAACAGAGCGAGCGAGACGAATAGCTCATACAACACTTGACATCCGTCAGTCATGCAACCAACAGGATAGAAGGAGGGAGGGGGGAGAAGAGGAGAGGAAATGGGAGGAGTGTGGAGCGGAGGGGGCAAGATAGGGCAGGGAGGGAGGAGAGAGAAAGGAGGTATAGTGCTCTGTTCTTACTTTGAGTACAATCTTGTTGTCGGAGGTCGGGGTGCGTCCCACCCACAGAGCAAACTTACAGGGGTCCCCCTCCACGTGTTCAGTCACCCCCAACTCTGACGTCTGGGGATGGAAGAAAAATGACAGCCATTGGCCTGGAGTTTCTTGGGCAACAGCATGTGTATTTTACCCACCAACCCACCAGAGGGAGATAGAGGGGAGAGAGAGAGAAAATTACAGGAGAAACAGAGTGAGAGAGTTGTACTCACGTAGAGTTTGCTCTTATACATATACTTGCTCCGTCCGTTGGAGTCCTTGACCTCCTTGCTGAAGACCAGGGACATCTCAAACAGGAAGAGGTGACGCTCGCGTCCCTTACGGATCAGAGTCTTGGGATCCCACACCTGGAAGGACTCCTGCAGGATCAACTCTCCCTGAGACTCAATGTTCTCATCGAAACCTACGCGGTCGGACCGGGAGGGAGGGGTGGAAAAGCAAGCGTGAGGAGGTGTTACATGACGTGCTGGTTGATGGCCCAGCGTAAGGATCTCCAGTTGGACATCATACCGGCTGGTTGACCGCAACCTTTGACCTACCCTCCAGCATTGACAGGTGCATGGCATCGTTGGCTCTCTTGGGGACACTCAGCATGACCTCCAGGCCGTCCTTGATCTCTCCCTTCCCCTCCTCACAGCACGTAAGCAGTTCCTAGACACGCGCGCGCACGCACGCACACACGAGAGAGAACGATACCATCAACAAATACCCTTTGAAATAGAGTATGTTTGTCGTGAATCACAAAAAACCTATTAGCGAGGTGAATGAAACATCATGTTAATTGCGACAAAAGACAAAAAGCGCGGAGCGGAGATGAATCAACACGCCGTGACAGTTGGATGAAAGCTACTCAACAAACAAAAAGGTGCCTCGGTACACCGGGCTCATTACAAGCCAATACAAACACGCGTGGAGGTGTTGTTAAGTGCTCCACGGGAGAGGTTCGCTTTAGTTACCTTGAGCAAGAGCTGGTACTTAGTGATTCGCTGAACGGGCTTGATCAGGTAGGAGGAGATGGAGTTGGCCAGACGGTGCCTCTGCTGGATCTCCTGTAGACACAAGTGCCAAGAAACAAAGAGCTGTGATTGGCTGCAGGTGGCCCTTGTCACAGCGAGAGCCAATGGGACGGAAGGACACTCACGTCAAAGTAGGGTCCAGCGTGCTCGAGGATGAGCTGCGTGGAGTCCGGTTTGTTCTTGCAGTAGTTCACGTACATCTGGAACTTATCCGCCTGGACACACGGAGACACAACCGAGGGTTAAACCCAGCTACTCTGAACACATCCAGTTCAGCTCAACGTTTGGAAACAGATATTCACAAGCCAACTCTTGATGTTGAGGGTGTCGCTGTTCGACATCGTAATGTCAATCGACTGTTCTGGATCGATAGATTATTCAAGAGAGTTAGAAATAAATCAATCGCGAAAATGAACATGTGCGCACACACCCACACACACCCACCCACGCGCGCGCGCACACACACACACACACACACACACACACACACTCACCCAGGTGACGAAGCAGTGGCCCACATCTTCTGGTAGCTGTTCATACTTCTCCAGCTCTTTGAGGAAGATACTGTTGATAGAGGAGAGAGAGGTGGGCAGACACCATCATTAATAATAAAACCCTCATTTGTATATGACAGCTTTATATGTTAACCACCAGATTCAACAGAACTACCCAGTACTGTCTGTCTCTCTGGGCCCGTCTGTCTTTGTCTCTCTGGGTATGTCTTTGTCTCTCTGGGATGTCTTTGTCTCTCTGGGTATGTCTGTCTCTCGGGCCCCATATGTCTTTGTCTCTCTGGGTATGTCTGTCTCTCGGGGCCCATATGTCTTTGTCTCTCTGGGTATGTCTTTGTCTCTCGGGGCCCATATGTCTTTGTCTCTCTGGGTATGTCTTTGTCTCTCGGGGCCCATATGTCTTTGTCTCTCTGGGGATGTCTTTGTCTCTCTGGGATGTCTTTGTCTCTCGGGGCCCATATGTCTTTGTCTCTCTGGGGATGTCTTTGTCTCTCTGGGATGTCTTTGTCTCTCTGGGGATGTCTTTGTCTCTCTGGGTATGTCTTTGTCTCTCTGGGGATGTCTTTGTCTCTCTGGGGATGTCTTTGTCTCTCTGGGGATGTCTTTGTCTCTCTGGGGATGTCTTTGTCTCTCTGGGGATGTCTTTGTCTCTCTGGGGATGTCTTTGTCTCTCTGGGGATGTCTTTGTCTCTGTAGGTTACTTACTTGTGGTGGAACTCATAGAGGTCCGCCATGTTACCGAAGATGATGTGTTCCTTGTTGATAATGCCTGGAGGGATCTCCTCTACGCCACTTGTCATCTCCCACAGGTACGTCTGGGAGGAGCAGAGAGAGACACCCATCAGTTACCAGACAGATGAAGGCACATCTAACTGATTTCCTTATCAAAGGCATCCTCCATTTGATCAGTAGGTGGTGCCAGGATAGGATGGAAGCTTTAACTTACATCTGTACACTCCCTCAGGTCTCTGACATAGGTCTTCTCTGTCTGAATCAGCTCAGCCATGATGAACCTACACACACACACACACAAGCTGATTTATGGCAATGTCAATAGAACCCTCTTTGTATGTCCGCTCTGACCATTTAGACTGGTGAATGACGTAAAGTGTATACGACTTCCTGTCAGCTAAAAGTAATTGTAACATAAAAACCATAACTCACTGAGACGTTTGTGAATCATTAGTGAACAGAAGGATAAAATGCAGTGTCATGTTTTTAGTTGTTGCTGTTCGAGGTATGTGTGTGTGTGTCTTCATAGCATCAGTACCGACACAGTGGTTTAGTCATGATATTAGGAGGGGCACATTTGCTATCTGATTGGCTGACTGCCACTAATCCACTCAGCTGAGCATGACTGATGCAGAGACAGGAAGTAGAAAGGAAGAGATGGCGTACTCCTTCCTGCGAGCGGACTTGCGTTTCTCCTCGTTGAGTTCGTGAGCTGCGTCTCTCAGCTTGACCTCTGACCCCTGAGGTGTGGCCGGTATGATGTCCAACTGGAGATCCTTACTCTGAGCGAGAGAGACACTTCAGTCAGTGCGCAGTCATGATTTTTTCCATAAATATATCCGGCTCCGCCAGACCCCGGAAGACCACCAATCCCCATACAATCCCCCAGTCTTACAGCCTTGGAGTTGGAGTCGGAGGAGATGCCCAGGGCCTTCTCCAGACTGGTGCGGTACTTGTCCATACGCAGGGAGAAGTCCCGGTAGCGTTTGTCCACCGCTGTCACCCACTTCTTTATCTCCACAGCGTGACTGTGGCCCTTGTCACAGAAGCCGTCTGCCAGCTGGATCAGCAGCTTCACACGCTCTTTGGTTTGCTGGGAGGACAGGGCGAGAGGTGGAGGAGAAAGGGAGGTGAGAGGGAGCGGTGAAGGAGGAATGAACGGAGGAGAGGGGGAGGGACGGAGGAGGAAGGAAGGGAGAGATTTGTCTTTAAATGCGCCGTCTACATGTGAAGGTGTGTTTGTCCGTCTGTGTGTGTGTGTGTGCGCGTGCGTGCTCCTACTCTGGCTGTGATGTGGAAGTCTTCGTGCTCCTTCAGGAGCTCCTGTGTGTGGTGTATGCTGGACCCAGTGGAGGTGTGTGTTGACAGGTAGAACTCCCCCGTGTCGTGGATCCACTCCAGGGCCTGAGGGGAGACACACACATCTTAGGAGGACCGCGAGAAGAGCGACACACCACAGCCCTTTGGACTGGGCTTTGAGAAAGAAAGGCAGAAAACGGGAGAGAGCGGTAGTGAGAGAAAGCGGTTGAGACGAAGTTAGAGGCGGAGAGTGATTGAGCTGGTAGTTCACCTGTTTGGCGCTGCGTTCAAACACCACGTACTGCTGACACTGGTCCAGCCGTCGTTTCCTCATGGTCCAGAAGTGGAGAACACGGTTCTCCCTCTGTAGCAACTCGTTCAGGATGTCTGACGGCAGCACCAGCACAAAGATTACATTTGACATTTGTCTTTAGGAGGCCTAGCGTGTTCAGGCGGTCTGAGACGCTGCCTCCGGTGCACATATGCTGCTGCGGCGTAGGTTTGAATCCGGCCCACTGCGCTTTCCCTATTGTCTCTACGCAATCACTCATTAAAATGCCAGAATATGTATATCTATATCAAAACCAATTATACTATCTTAGTTTCAATCACTCATTAAAATGCCAGAATATGTATATCTATATCAAAACCAATTATACTATCTTAGTTTCATACTTAGGACTGGGTTGATTTTGGAATAGGCGAACGGTAGCCTTTTGATAATGTGACTGGGGGGGTTGTATCTAAGCAAATGTATGTTTCTATACGTGTGTGTGTGTGTGTGTGTGTCTGATACTCACTCTTGACTTGTTGTTCAGGGGCTTTGACATGACTAAGCATCCCGGCCATGTTAACACTATTCCTGTGCATGTACTTCAGGAAGACATCGGCGTTCCGTCTGGCCAGTGTACACGCCTAACCACATCCGGCACCGGTTGGGGAGAACGGGCACAATTTGTGAACAAGGGAACAAGGGTAAAAAAAAAAAAATGTGCATGTGTTTATATCTGTGTTTTAATGAGTGTGTGTTGGGGTCTATGTGTCTGTGTTTTAATGAGTGTGTGTTGAGGTCTATGTGTCTGTGTTTTAATGAGTGTGTGTTGGGGTCTATGTGTCTGTGTTTTAATGAGTGTGTGTTGGTGTCTGTGTTAATGACTGTGAGTGTTGGTGTCTATGTGTTGCGTATTCTGACCTTGAGGAAGGCCTCTTTCTGCTCCAGGTGTTTGCTGATCATGGGGGTGACGTGGTCAGACTCACAGTTCGGACCCAGTTTATCGGCCCCCCCACACCAGTCCTCCTCCCTCTTATACTCCTGCTCCAGACTCTCCAGAACACTGCACACCTACAAAACGCAGCACAGGGGCTCAGACTACAGACCACCACTACAACTGCAACTCCCATAAAGCCCTGCAGCTTCCATGATCCTCCAGCAGCCTTTTCAGCACACATGCAGGCTCAGTTCATCTCCTAAACTAAAGCAAAACTACAAACCTATTTACATTCATCCTCACTAGAGCGAAACTAACTACATACCAGGGGAAATAGCGCCTCCTAGGGCTGTGACTAAATTGTGGAACATCTGTGGGTCTCTGAGGAGAGGGTTGAATCTGTTGTAGAGGTTGTTAGAGATTTACAACACCTACTGAGGAGTGTTTTTTATTACATCATCTCGCCATCCCATCCCATCTGTAAATGAACCATACAGGCCCCAGCAGTGGGATGTCGCCCCCTACCTGTTCGGAGGTCTTGTAGAAAGCTACCGAGGCGTTGACCAGTTTGAGCCGGTCCTCCATCTTCAGCATGAGCTGTTGCCAGTGGGACGCCACGCTCTCGGCACAGTCTCGGATGAGGTCCATGTCGTAGTGGTTGGCCTGGAGCAACGTCTCTGCCTTCTGTTGGACCTGCAGCGCACTCTGGTGGGTTTTCTACAGGACGGACGGAAACCGAGTCAGGGCAGCCGAGACGGACACCGAGTCAGGGCAGACGAGACGGACACCGAGTCAGGGCAGACGAGACGGACACCGAGTCAGGGCAGCCGAGACGGACACCGAGTCAGGGCAGCCGAGACGGACACCGAGTCAGGGCAGCCGAGACGGAAACCGAGTCAGTGCAGCCGAGACAGAACCCAGTGTCGTGCGTGCAGCCGAGCCTCGTTGGTGCCCTGCCACTTGGCAGTTCACGATCAACCATCTCAGGTTTTCAAAGGGTGCATTAGCCTAGAAGTAGTTCAGCTGATTTGTATCACGTTTCAGTCCTTTGAAATGCCGCAGAGGAAGATCATGCAATGATTGAGTATGATCTTCTTTGAAGAACTGTCTAATCCTACCTACCCAGTTCTAAGGGCTTCTGAAGGAAACCCGATATGCACATGTGTACCTGGTCAACTTAGATATGAGGAGTAAGGCCACATTGTAGACTACAACATTAAAAAGATATTTCTCATATACTGGCGATTACTAACTTATTCTCTGTTCTATGTACCAAGCGTGACTTCAGAGAGAGAACGAAATAGAGAGACACATTAATTGAAATTTATTTTTAATCAGAAAGATAAATGAAAGACGCAATACACGCTTTTTAATGTCTATAAGAGTGTGTGTGTGTTTGGGCTCACCTCGATGGCATGCTGGAACTGTTCGTGTTCTCTCTGCAGCTGCTCGGCCTCCTGGAGAGAGCTGGCGGTGATCAGACCAGCGTTCAACATGGACTCCCCGTTACGGATCCAGCCCAGCACCTACATAAACCAGGAACCGGGACGCGTGTTATCGCGGTAGCATTTCGGGAATAATGCCGTCGTGATTTACCTGGTGTTACTACGGTAAGGTGATCAGAACCAGGACATGTTGGGATCAATGGACCACCCTGGGTCTCTCCTCCATGCCGTGTACCTGTTTGACTTCGGCCTGCAGGTGTCTCAACTGGACACACTGCTCCAGATGTCTCCGGTGTTGTTCTCCGGCTACGTCCAGCTCCTGTTGCTTCTCGTGGAGGAACTCCAGCAGGTCCTGAACACGCGTGGCCATGTCTACATCCCTGTCACACAGCAACTCCACACCTGGGGGAGGAGGAACAGAGGGGGTCATTCAATTCCCATCCACACGCGACCAGAATTCCCCGATCCACAAAACGAGGGCGGAAATGGCACGGGTCTAGAGCTTCCTCTGTGTACGCATCTCTAAAATATTAACATATACCCGTGAAGACACCAGGACCACACACAAACACACACACCTACCTTTTTTCCTGGTCAACACCAGCGTTTCATGAACAGAGATATGCAGCAGTTCTGATGGTGTGTGTGTGTCTGAAAAACCTGCTGGTAAGTGTGTTTCTGACTGTGTGCGTGTGTGATCTCTATTGGCACCAACACGTGTGTAGACGAACTCACCAGAGGCCTGCACTTCGTTGACGTACTGCAGCAGCTCCTGTCCCTGGTGGATGACGTCGAAGGTCAGGTTGTTCATGGTCAAGGCCTTGTCAGCGTGGTGCTGGAGCCTCTGCTCCGCCAGGGTCAGGTCCTCTGTGTCGAAGTCACTCATCTGACCGGTCAACTCCTCGTTCCACGACTCCAGGTCGGAGATGATCTGAGCGGGGACAGGCAGAGACGGGTCAGGAGATTCACCGGACCATCTCTGTGGATCAGGCCGTCCTCACCCTCCGGACCATGTTGGCTCACTGACTCAAAGTGTGGCAGAGAGTAGTTCACACACAGACGAGGTGGACACTCACATCGATGGCGTCCCTCTCGAAGATGCGTAGCTGCAGGAAGAGTTCCAGTTTGATCTTTCTCTCCTGGAAGAGCTCCTCCATCTGGGCCTGGGCCTCGTCCAGCTGCTGGAGGACACCCTCTATGTGGTTGATGGAGCTGTTGTGAGGCGTCTTGTTACTGGAGATGGCAGAGTCCCTACAAACGCCAGAAAACACACCACACCGGAAACACACACACTTTGAACAAAACGTATACAAATGCCTTAATGGGTTCTGAGGCAATTACAATGACACTGCAGAAATCTCACACACACACACACACACACACACACACACACACACACACACACACACACACACACACACACACACACACACACACACACACACACACACACACACACACACACACACACACACACACACACACACACACACACACACACACACACACACACACACACACACACACACAC
>JACXGI010006567.1:0-33712 GCA_016801175.1 Esox masquinongy
AATGATACTACTCCTGACCCACCAGATCATACTACTACAAACCTTCCTGTTGAGGCTACAACTGGACCTCCAGCTGGTAATACAACCAAGCTTCCAAATTATACTACATCTTACCTTTCTGACAGCACTACAACTGAACCGTTAGCTAGTAATACAACCAAGCTTCCAAATGATACTACTCCTGACCCACCAGATCATATAACTACAAACCTTCCAGATGAGGCTACAACTGCACCTCCAGCTGGTAATACAACTAAGCTTCCAAATGATACTACATCTTACCCTTCAGACAGTACTACAACTGAACCGTTAGCTAGTAATACAACCAAGCTTCCAAATGATACTACAACTAACCCTCCAGATGATACCACAGCTTTTACTACTACCCCTTCAACTACTTCTACCCCTTCAACTACAACTAGCATTGAATATCCAACTACTCATACCACCCCGCAAACTCTTAGTACTAAAACTGCCTCTCCAACTACTACAACTACCACTCCGACTACTACTACTACTATTACTACTACTACTAATACTCCAACTACTACTACTACTATTACTACAACTACTGCCCCTCCAACTACTACCACCACCACTGCTCTTCCCAGCACCTCTCCCACCAAAATCCCTCCATTGGTCTGTATCAATGGTGGTGTGCTGCAGAATGGAGTCTGTGAGTGTCCTGATGAATGGACTGGGATGACCTGTTCAGAGGGTGAGTCTACACCTGTACACTAAAGTCTACACCACACTACTAAACTACACTCTACAACACTCTACTACACTACAGTCTACACCACATCTACACCACACTACTACACTACAGTCTACACCACACTACTACACATCAGTTTACACCACACTACAGTCTACACCACAATATTACACTACAGTCTACACCACACTACTACACTACAGTCTACACCACACTACTACACATCAGTCTACACCACACTACAGTCTACACCACAATATTGCACTACAGTCTACACCACACTACTACGCATCAGTCTACACCACACTACACCACAATATTACACTACAGTCTACACCACACTACTACACATCAGTCTACACCACACTACAGTCTACACCACAATACAGTCTACACCACAATATTACACTACAGTCTACACCACACTACTACACTACAGTATACACCAAACTACTACACATCAGTTTACACCACACTACAGTCTACACCACAATATTGCACTACAGTCTACCCCACAATACCACAATCAGTCTACGCCACACTACAGTCTACACCACAATATTACACTACAGTCTACACCACACTACTGCATTACTGTCTACACCACACTACAGTCTGCACCACAATATTACACTACAGTCTACACCACACTACTACACTACAGTCTACACCACACTACTTACTACACATCAGTCTACAACACACTACTAAATTACAGTCTACACCACACTACTACACATCAGTCTACACCACACTACAGTCTACACTACACTCCAGTCTACAGTAAACCTTAAAGCAGCAATATATGGACTTTTTGCAATGTGATATGAAGAAAAAAAAATCCAAAACATAACTACAGTAATAGTGGAATGGTAGTTAGTGTCCAAAATTAACTTTCTGGCTCACCTGCCAAGGGGACTGGTAGATGAAAAAATCGAACAGCATATTTTTTACTGGCCAAAATAATTTCCTTTTCGTGTCATTTATACATTAATTTCAGTACATTTAATTGAGATTATAAGGTATTATGTTGAATACAAACTTTTTATTTCCAATGACAAAGGTCCTGACAGCTCCATTCCTTCCAGGACCACCATGGCACCCATTTATTCTTAATTCATTGCCATTCATTCCCCATTAACTCCCATTCTTTCCCCACTGACTCCCATACCTTCCCTATAGATATCAACAATCCTTATACCGAATCTTTAGATATTTTTGTCCTAAGATGATATATATCGAGCGGTGTGAAGATCGGTGTATCGCTCCAGTTGAAAATAACTTTATAGTTTTTTAGACTAAATTCAAAATGGTCGGAAAATTAGGTGAAGAGGTACCTGTGGACCTCTAGATCACATGGGGTGGAAATGCCAGTGCGGCTTTGGGAGCAATTTAGATTGCTTTTTATATTGCCGTCTAGGGGTCAATTAGACCCATAGTCTAATAGATGAATGGCAGATGGCATACACCTATTGGCCAAGTGGCGTGTCTGTAGCGCATGCCATCTCACGGGAATATGCATCCAAAAAAAAGGAATACTAATAATGACAATCCAACAAAAATCTTTGTTGGATAATGCCCCTTCGGGCCCAGGACCCTTCATCATGTATTAGGCCCCTTTAAGGTCATCAGTCTACACCACACTCCTACAACAAATGTAGAACTTAACTTTTTGTCGATACTGAAATATATTTTACTTCAATAGAGTATTTCTGCAATTCAACCAAGATTGATGAATTCTCCTTCCCAAAGACAACGATTGGATGGTTTGGTTATTCAGCAGAGTTGTGTTCCGAGATTACCAAAAATGGTACTTATATTGACCTAATATGACATTGAAATAAACCATTTCTTAATTATTTACAAATCCACATCTAAAATCAAATTTGTTTTATACGACAAATATCTTGAGTATTTGTTTGTCTTGGTTCCTCTACTCCAGCAGGTTTATCAGTAGCCTCAGCAAGATGCTTGAATGGCAGTGACTCTCCGAGGTTTGGTCTTCCTCAAGTTTTAAAGTGTAATTTGACCCTTAGTGAGATTAAAGAAAATGTAAGTTATTAAGCTAATTACATCCTAATGATAATGATACGTCTAGATTTTGCATGTTTTCTTATGGTCAATTATGGTCATTTTTGTGAGGTGGCAATCTTAGAATTGACTTTTACTTGCAGCTCATGATTCTCCTTGATTTAGATCAGCAGTGGTTCGGATAATCTACTGAATCTAGCCTTCAGTACTCAGATTCTGACCTCCAAACCAGAGCAGCTATCAGCTGACAACATCAACACAGCAGCTGAGATCACTAACAAACTGCTAAATTCTACTCAAAATATCACCCAGGTATAACATTTAATATGTTTGCGCTTGAAATTAAGTCATGTTCCTTCAATGATTTGGACATGTTCTGGTTTTATGTTTCAGGACATCGCTGTGGCAGCAATTACTACCATCAGCCAGCTACTGAATGCCAGCGAGAAGAGTACACAGTACAGTACTGCCGTTAAGAGGTACAGGTGTGGGTGTGTTTGTGCGTTTAAACTTTGATCCCACCAATTAATGTACCCCATCAACCAAACCACTCAATTCTAGGGGTTGTCTGAGATCCCAGAAATTCCATCCCATGTAAATATTTTGCCAGACCGCTTAAGCGGAGCCGGCCAAGAAGAGTGAATGTCTCTTACTAAGTGAGTAAGTGAGTGAGTGAGTGAGTGACTGACTGACTGACTACCCCTTGTTAAATAGCGTAGTGGTTAGAGACGCGGACCTGCCACCAATAGGTCCCGCATTCGAATCTCGTCACATTCAAAGCAAATTATGCATTTGGATTTGTTCCGGAAAGACAAAAACTTCGCTGGCTAAAACCTTCAGTAGCTATGTTATAGTAAGCCTAAAATAAAACTGTTTACGGTTATATTGCGACTATTTCTGGTGGATTTTCGAAGTATGCATCCGTGCATGCTTTTTGGGTCAGGATAGACAAAAACGTCCCTGGCTACAACCTTCAGTAGCTACGTTATAGTAAGCCTAAAATAAAACTGTTTATATTGCGACTATTTCTGGTGGATTTTCAAAATACACATCCGTGCATGATTTTTGGGGTAATATAAGCTAGATCAAAACCCCTTGAGCAATAAAAGAGTAAGGGTTTTCACGATTCTCTCGTCTTTTCACTTGACAAAAAAGTCAGTCAACATCACCTAGAGGTGTGTTAACTGACTTGAGAGGTGTGTAAACACTGCTGATTTTATGTATTTTTTTGCTTGTTGTGCAATTGCTCTGTCTGCATGCTACGTGTTGCTTGTCCTATGTTGCTCTGCAAGTGCTCATTGCTTGTCTGTATTGTTATTGTAATTGTTTTTAATAACCTGCCCAGGGAATGCAGTTGAAAATTACCCGGCTGGCTAAAACCAACACTTTTACTGTGTTGATTTACTGTGTTGATTAAATGTTGACTAATGTGCACTGTCCCTGTAAAACTAAAAACACAAATACAAGTTTATAAATGGGCTGTGGAACAGTGGATGCCCCTTCATTAATTAGTTAATGAATCTTCCTTAACTGACATTAAATGGAGAATGTGGGGATAGTGAGTAACTTGCTATGAGTATAATTGGGTCATAGGTGGATGGCAAGTTTTTTATTTGGGTACCCATGAGTTATTGCAAAATTACCAGAGTTAACATTGTCTTATTATTAACATAAAGCGGATGGCTAAGATTGATAGATTGCAGGAACACAGAGATGTGTTAGATGAATATTATACAACTGATCAGAAAAATACATGGTTATTATTTACATTAGATCAAAAACACTATAAAACCAGTTTTTGGCCCATTCTTTAAAATGTATCCTTCATTTACTCAAGAGTTTCCTAAATTTTGGCACCAAAATTCTTTCTCAGCCTCTCGGTTACTTTGGAGCAGTTCTCCCTGAAACAGCAGAGTAATGTGTCCTTGATAGCCCAGCCGAACCTGGTAGTCCAGTCTGCCCAGTTACCAAAGGACACCGTAGGGATCAAGTTTACTGCTTTCACTGGTGCGTGGGACTGCTAGTGAACCTTCCCTTACTCATACTATATATTTAAGATAGATAAAATACATTTGACTGACTAGTTCAAATTCTATATTCTCGTAATTTAAAACTCTTTCTCAAATGTTTCTCCACAGCTATTTGTTTCTGAGTTTTATTTGATTGTTCTGCTTCATATTTCAAAATGAATCTCCTTCCCCAGGAAAATCTGTAAATTTTGTGGCCAACAGAATTCAGCTCAACACTAATTCCTCTGAATTGATAGTTGGAAATGAAGGTTCAACTGATGTCCAGATGGTTATTAAATTTAAACCAGGTAAGCCAATGTTGATATGCAAATTACTTCAAACTTCAATTTCCTTTTACGATGGTCAACAAAGATTAACTGCAAAGATTAATTTGGCCATAAAGTTCGTGGTCCTGTGAAAGTTTTAAAAGAACAATTGTGCTAGCAAGTCTGTTATGGACTATGTAAGTCAGTTCCCAGAGCGTTTGCATCAGGCACGAGCTCTCGCGAAAGAAGCGTTTCTGTCTACCCAAGACCAAATGAAGCGTTGTTTCGATAGAAAGGCTGTACATCGCTCAATAGAACCTAGTGATCAAGTTTTAGTATTGCTGCCAGTGTTAGGTTTTCTCTCACCGCTCCTTTTTCTGGCCCGTGTCTTGTGAAAAAGAAGCTGAGTGTAACAGATTTTATAGTTAGCACCTGATTAAAAACACCCCTCCCATGTCTGCCACATTAACATGCTGAAATTATACCATTCAAGGTCTACCCTGCTGCTGGTGGATACAGCAGGAAATCCTTCTCTGTTTAACGATGTTCTGTCATGCACTACAGTGCTGGAACATGACATTAATGTGGGTGAGACTGTCCTTATTTGCATATAGGGTCAATGCTATTAAGAGAGCGATTTTAAAACAAGATGTAACTTACTTGATTAAGAACGATCTAGCCAGTCCCAAAATATTCACCATATATTTTAGTGCCCAAACCAGATGGCACAGTTTGTTTTTGTACTGACTACCGAAAGGTAAATTCGATGAAAGTTACTGAATCATACTCATTACCTTGATTAGACGATTGCATTGACAGTCTCGGTTCTTCCTGATATGTTACCAAATTGGATTTGTTAAAAAGTTACTGACAGGTCCCTTTGATTTCTTGTGCTCCAGTTATTTCAGCCTTTGTCACACCAGCTGATTTTGCACAGTATTCGGTTATGGCTTTTGGGATGAGACATGCACCTGCTACATTTCAGCGTCTGGTCAATGTCATCTTGTCTGGAGTTCTGAAATGCATTGCCTATTAAGATTACTTTTTATTCAGACGATTGGGCCTCTCCCATGGAGACCATCAAAATGTTTTTTAGTGGACTAGAGCAAGCATCTCTGACTAAACCTCATGTGAGTTCAGGAAGGCCACTGTTACCTACTTGGGTAAACAGATTGGGCATGGACAGGTGCATCCTGTAAATGCAAATATTGCTGCTATTTATGATTTTCCTGTATAGGTGCTTTTTCCAGTGTTGTAGCGTTATAACTACATGTGAAGTGAATGAAAATGAAGCCAAATCGTTATGTTTTTTTGTGATTTCTTAAGCCACTCCAGTGTGTCTTTTGTATGCGGTTATTGTGCTGCTGGAAGATGAATATTCCCAGGGTTTTTTTCCCTTCACACGCTTTCCAGGCCCTAATGCAGAGAAGTATCCCCATAGCATGATGCTGCAAACACTAAGCTTCATAAAGACGATTGGTTGTACCACAGCTCATTCTGGTGTGAAATAGCAAAGGGGGAGGAGTCTTATGCAATCAATCATATTTTCAGTTATATATTTGTAATTAATTAATTTAGGACAGTATGCAGATTGTATTTTTCATTTTGACATCATGGACTTTTTTATGTCAACCAGTACGAAGAACTCCTGATCAAATAAATTTTGATTTCATGTTGTAACACAATAAAATGTAGAAAAGTCCATGTCTGTGAATACTTTTGAGAGCCACATTCATTTAAAATACTCAACGCCATAAACATTTTTGTCACCGTTAACACACAGTGAAATAAAATTTGGGCAGCTTGTAAGCTGTGTTACTGACAGCTTTCAAAATAAGCAGACATCTAGTGATTCCCAACCTTTTTTGAGTACTGTACCCCTTAAAGTTTTTTACCTCCCTGAAGTACCCCCTAATAATCCAACACTTGTATCTCATATTTCTAAACTTGTTGTGTTTAGTACATTAGGACTCACCTATCAATGAGAAACTGGACCCTGTCTCTAACTCATAAGTTTATTCAGTCTTGAAGGCAGTGTGGCTACAGCTGTAATCAGGCTTTTTTCCAACTCCAGTCTGTTCGGTCAGACATTTGAAACAACAGAAATAAATAAACATAAAATTTACATCTCTCCAAATTTAAAACTATATACAAAAATAAGACTCAGAAATATCAAAAAGTAACAAAAACAAATAGTAACAAATTGTAGCATATAAATAAAATTGAGAGAATGAAATTGTTTCAGTATTACCCTTTTGCTGACAACAAACACACAAATAAAACTAAATTGTACTAATCCTATATCACAAAAATATACAAATATAATAGCACATATATAAAGAACAGAATGGATTGATAATTTTACTGAGCAGATGTATTAATGGATTGCACATTGTATATTTCTAGTTAAGTATTGAGTTTCATGCAAAAGTACATGGTGTCTAGACAAGAAGAGGAATGCTAGAGGTGTTGAGAGTGTTGTAAATATGGGAAAGGAAGAAGAGGTGTTGATAGTACTGTAAATGTGGGAGACGGGATCTGGTCTTTTTTAAATTGTTTGTTTTAAATTTTTTTAGATTAGATTCAACTTTATTGTCTTTGAACAGTACAAGTACAGTACAACAAAATCCAGTTTAAGTCTAACCAGAACTGCACATAGAGGAGGGCAGAAAATGTGCAAGTATTAAGTGTATGTATGTACAAGTGGAATGTATGGATGTGCAATTAATGCAAATGCAATTCAAAATGTGCAGTGGAAAATTTACAAATTTACAGGAAATTTATAAGTATAAAGTATAATGTATGTACAAGTGGGATAAATAGTTGCGGGTACAAGTGGCAATTCTCAATGGCATTCTGATTTTGCAATCGAGGCAAATTCATGGAGTAGGGTAGCATGTGCAACTGAAATGCAGGAATAGCAGCAATGAGGTTCCCAAGGTAGACATGTGTACAGCTCTAGAAAAAATTAAGAGACCACTGCACCTTTTTCTTTCCTTTCCAAAAAAGTTGAAAAGGAAAATTTTGAGTGAGGAACAGAAGCGATCAATTTGCAGTGGTCTCTTAATTTTAACCCTTCTGTGGAGGTGGGGGGGTCAGCAGAGTGGAAGCTGAAATCGTCAGGCATCATCTTGATCTGCAACACAATTAGGAGGTCTTTGGACAGAGGCAGCAACAAGTCTTTTAAGCCTGGAGGTGTGTGCCAAGACCTTATGTTCTCCTAAGTTTAAACAGGGCAGGAGACAGGGAAAATTTAGAAAGTGCATTCCTTAGAACTATAAGGATTTACAGTGGAGAAGGCACAATAATATATGTCCAGACAGGGGATGTCTGTATGGGAGTCAAGGGTGACTTGAGTGGCAAACTATCTCCAGTCTGTGTGTTGAAACTGGTGTTGTAGTAGTGAGTCTGCTCCCTCTGGCCACACTTTGACTGACCTCACTGATGGTTTCACCCATTTAATGAGGCACAAATACTTAGTAGGAACAATTAGTGGTGGTCAGACTGACCCATGTGAGGGAGGGGAATGGCTTTGTAGGCCTCTGGAATGTTTGTGTGCACCTGGTCCAGTATATTGCCTCCTCTGGTGGGGACATTTTGATGAATTTTGGGAAAAACAGTTTTCAGATTTGAGTGATTGAAATTGCCTGCTACAATAAAGGCACCATCCGGCTGGGCGGTTTGTTGCTTGCTAATAGCAGCCTGCAGCTCTTCCATTACTAGTTTAGCATTAGCACCCGGTGGTATGTAGGTTGCAGTAACAAAAATAGATGTAAACTCCTGAGGCAAGTAAAAGGGCCTGCACTTAATCATCAGGTACTCCAGATTGGTTGAGCAGTGACTCCCGGTATTGTTAGTGTCTGTACACCATGCTTTGTTTACATAAAAGCACAGGCCACCTCCTCTGGTCTTACTGGAATCCTCCGCAATTCGGTCAGATCTGAAGACAGCGTGTCCATCCAGCTCGATTATGTTGTCCGGTATGTTGTTGTGTAGCCATGTTTCTGAGAAAATCATGATGCTGCAATCTATAATCCTTTTTTGTGAGGTGATTCTTAGTTGTATTTCATCCATTTTGTTCACCAATGACCGTATGTAAGCGAGGAAAAGGCTATGTAGTGAATGCCAATGGGGGGCTAGCATTAGCCTAGCCCGGAGGCCACCCTGCTTCCCTCATCTTTGTTTACGGTCTCAACGCCGCCTTCATGCACTTCCTGTCAGCGGAATAGTTGGCATCTCCCAGAGCGTCTTCACAATCTCTGGTGGTAGTTGGAAGTTGTCAAAAATTCTATCTGTGCAATGTGTTCCAATATTCAGGAGTTCTTGTTGGCTGCATATGCTGTATGCTAGGCTGTACCAAGTGAATAAACTAGAAACTATTAAGTAAATGATTGCTAATTTGTACACGCACCGCCATCTTGGATATTAAACTGTTTGTGATACACGTCTGAATGGTGTCAGCAGATCATTGGGTCCTCTGACCATTTGTTAACCTGACAAAAACATCAGTGTATCTCTTCTTTGTCTTGAAGGTATGTGGCCCATCTCAGTTGAAAAGGTCGTATACCTTGCCCTTTTAGCCCCTTGAGGGAATGAGGGGCAATTTGCCTAATTGGGTAAACACTTGGGAAGGGAACATATATTGTTGACATAAGACAGCTGTGCTGTATTTCACCACACCCCTTTGCTGAATTAGTACTGATGATTGTCTGAGCTACCTCAGAGATGTCTCACGGTTTACTTTGTGAACTATGTTTCCTTTCTCCTTGCAAGTTATAAAACTGCTAATTGTGCCAAGAGAATTTTGTCTCTGTACCTACTTCCAAATGGGTTCTATCCAATGGAATTGCCAACACAAGAACCTGATTATTACACTATTGCACTTCAAACAAGAAACACACAAACTAAATTGCACAACTGCCATCTAAACCCTGACCTTTCTTGCCTTCCTTGATGCAAAGTCATCAATTACATCATCATAAGAAATCTGCCCAGCAGTTGCATGGTTAATACTTATAACCACAAGGCCACTAAGGCTTTCCTGTGACATGGTGGACCTCAGGTAGGATTTGATGTGCTTCAGCTTTGAAAAGCTCCTTTCTGCTTCAGCTACACTGCAAAAAAAAGTAAAAAAATTTTCTGGCAGCAGGGGTGCCGGAAAATGTCATTTGGAAAACATAAAAGTACTGTCAGATGAAAAACATAGATAAACTGTAAGTCTACTAGGTACAAGGTTGGCAAAAATATGCACGAGCCAGAGCTCTGCTTTGTCAGACATCAGGAGACAGTTTATAAAGCTGCAAAGAACACCAAACAGAATTGTCTTCATTTCTATGGTTGGCACACAAACACGACCATAATCCCCAAAAACATTCCAAAGGTTAACACTGTACATGAACATATGGCACAACAAACAAAGCTCTGCCACCTTCTTAACAATTACAACAAACATAAACATTAACAACATGAACAACCGCAAAGCATGCTGGGATATTTATAATAAAAAATAAATACTTCATATTTATACAGTTTATTTTTGTAAACAGCGAATCAAAGGCTGTGGAAAAACAGCTATTTCTTGTGTTTCCTCATAACAGACTTTTCCAGTTATTTTACAGGACAAATATTAAATGTTAAAGGTTTTATGTCTAATTTAAAAAAGAATTTTACTGTCATTGTGAAATACAGAAAATGACATGTAGAATTTTTAGTAAATTACCGTAAAATAACATTTATTTTTTACAGTGTACAGTCAGTGGAAGAGTAAGACAAATTTTGAGAGCAATCCACAAATTTGGATATATTTCTGAGTGGTTCCTTTAGTGTATAAATATCAGCAGCTCAAGCAGGGTCATGGTCTTTTTTCACAGGAAGTCTGGCAAGTTCTTCAGTTCCTGTGAAAGCTCTCTGCCATCCAAGTCTGAGTGATCTTTATAGTGCAGAGTCACACTAAGGGCCTCACATTGTTCTGTCAGTTTCTCATTTGAAAGAATTTGGAAGGTTGGCAGAAAGCGTAGGATTTTCACGACGGTCACGGCGGCCATTGTTGTCGTTGCCCTTCACTCTGGCCGTGATGCCCTGAGAATCATGGTACGCCCTACAGCCACCATGTCCTTTGTGCTCCTGCTACTGTCAAAATCTCACGGTCAGCAGTTTGTTCATACATTTATTGGTAGTTCGCAAATGATAACAACTACAAGAAGGCGCATTCATGAGCAACTGGTAGGTGGGAAAGTTCCGACCTCCAAGTGGGAGAATACACCTGAACGCTTTTTGAAAGCTCAGAGAAGTAACGTTGGGTTTCACATCACTCGACATGGCAGCGTTTGTGGTGGAAAGATTAAAAAACTAAAATTACTTGCTCCGCACACAAATAATTCACTTTATTTGTTTTGTTCCTCATTGCCAGTTTTTTTGTTTTCATGCAGTTTTGATGTTCTGGACTTTAGTCATGTGAAGCAGCAAAGAACTTGCATGTTTCCAGTCTGTCAGTCCTGAGATTGCTAAATTAATTTTCAACTTCTAGAGATCCACTCAACAAGGCCTTCTTGAAATTCTTCCATCACTCTCATTCCTTAGGAAAACATAGTTAGGTGGTACCTCACTCTGCAAACTAATTGTGTCCGTATTCTGTCAGTCAGAACTGAAGGCCAGTCAGCAGGGTCTGTAGACATCTGTTCATCCTCAGCAGCAGGATTTGGTGGGGTTGCTGCTACAGGCATTTCTAATGGAGAGCACATCTGCATTAGTATACACACATTATTCACAGCATTTATACTGGTGGAACATCCCACATACATGCCCAGTATTAATAATATCTAAACCAAATGAACCATACAACCTCCTTGGCTAATTCTAGGCATAAGACACCCCAAAAGACTCAATGTATCAAAAAAGATACAAAATATCAGCATAATATAGACGTCTTTCAAGTTAGTCTACAGCATTGGAAATTCCCCTTACTGAGCACAGGGCATAGTCAACACTATTACAGAATACATTTATGATGTCACCTCAATGAAAGTTAACCAAGTAAATAATTTGCTAGTTAGGTTGTAATCCTTTTGCTGTAGGCTACACACATTATCATGATGAAACTGTGTGAAATTACACCGATAAGCAAAAACATTATGACCACCTGCCTAATATTGTGTAGGTCCCCATTTTGCCGCCAAAACAGCCCTGACCTGTCGAGGCATGGACTCCACTAGACCTCTGAAGGTGTGCTGTGGTATCTGGCACCAAGACGTTAGCAGCAGATCCTTTAATTCCTGTTAGTTGCAAGGTGGGGCTTCCATGGATCGGACCTGTTTGTCCAGCACATCCCACAGATGCTCGCTTGGACTAAGATCTGGGGAATTTGGAGGCCAAGTCAACACCTTGAACTCGTTGTTGTGTTCCTCTAACCCATTCCTGAACCATTTGTGGCAGGGCACATTATCCTGCTGAAAGAGGCCAATGCCACAGGGAATACTGTTGCCATGAAAGGGTGCACATGTCTGCTTAGGTAGGTGGTACATGTCAAAGCAACATCCACATGAATGGCAGGACCCAAGGTTTCCCAGCAGTACACTGCCCAAAGCATCACACTGCCTCCGCCGGCTTGCCTCCTTCCCATAGTGCATCCTGGTGCCATGTGTTCTCCAGGTAAGCGATGCACACGCACCTGGCCATCCACGTGATGTAAAAGGATACGTGATTCATCAGACCAGGCCATCTTCTTCCATTGCTCCGTGGTCCAGTTCTGATGCTCACATGCCCATTGTAGGCGCTTTTGGCAGTTGACAGGGGTCAGCCTGGGGGGCATCCTGACTGGTCTGTGGCTACACAGCCCCATACGCAAAAAACTGTGATGCACTGTGTGTTCTGACACCTTTCTATCAGTACCAGCATTAACTTTTTCAGCAATTTGAGTTACAGTAGCTCATCTGTTGGATCGGACCACACGGGCCAGCCTTCGCTCCCCACGTGCATCAATACCTTGGCCGCCAATGACCCTGTCGCCGGTTCACCGCTTTTCCTTCCTTGGACCACTTTTTATAGGTACTGACCACTGCAGACCGGGAACACCCCGCAAGGGCTGCAGTTTTGGAGATGCTCAGACCCAGTCGTCTAGCCATCACAATCTGGCCCTTGTCAAAGTTGCTCAGATCCTTACGATTGCCCATTATTCCTGCTTCTAACACTTAAACTTTTGAGGACAGAATTTTCACTTGCTGCCTAATATATCCCACCCACTGACAGGTGCCATGATAATGAGATCATCAGTGTTATTCACTTCACCTGTCAGTGGTCATAATGTATATTTAGTTTGTTGAGTTTGCTGAACATATCAGCCAGATAAGCAAGCTGAGCCATGCATTGTGTCCTCGAATACAACCACAAGGGGGTGTGAATGGTCAGACAGAAAACCACTTACCTTGGCGCGTAGCTCGAAAAACCTCTGTAGCGATTTTCCTCTGGAAAGCCAACGGATTTCAGTGTGTAGCTGTAGCTGTTCATGCTCAGTCCCACTGTCATGACAGTGCCTATCAAACAGTTTGTAATTCAGTAGCCTTGACTGAATAAAGTTCATAACTTTCACTGAATCATTTAAAACATGCACCTCGGGAGTTGTTCTCTTGCTTGCCAAAGCCTCTCTGTGAGTTATATAGTGATTCCATTTAATGTCAGGGTTTCCCTTCTTTATTTGTAAGATTAATCCCTTCACTCTCCCAGTCACTGACGCTGCACCATCTTTGCACACCTGAAGACAGGATTTCCAATCCAAATTATAATCCTAAATATATCATCAATAACATTAAACGTGTCCTCGCACGTAGTTTTCTCTATACAATTTTTGCAGAACAAAATGCGCTTATTAATTTCAGATATGGCTCTGTATCTGACAAATACAATGAATTGGGCTTCCCAACTGATATTGGTTGATTTGTCCAACTGCACTGCAAATGAACCAGAATGCTCTTCAGCAATTAGCTCGATCAGCAATAGTGAATGGCTTTTTTGAGTTAGCCACAAGTAGCAAAACAGCATATGATGCCTCCAATGCTTTCGCTTAAACTGCAGTTGCTTTTTTTAATTTCTCTTGACTTCCTTTAAATTTGGAAAGCTTTCTGTGGAAAAACTTGGCGGTTTTACCCACTTAAAAAGATGCTTTGTATTGAGGTGCCGTTGTAAATGGGCAGATTTCGTGCTATTATTTGAGGGCACCTGTCCACAGAAGAAACACAGTGGCTGTGGCAGCTCTGTTGGTGTGGAGGTAAAACTGAAGAGGACGTACTGTTCATGAAACTGACGATACTTGGTATTTTTAACTTTCTACTTTTTTTTCCACTGGTTCCCTTGAGCTGGCACAGTTGCTGCTTGGAACAACAGTGTGTTTCAGCCATTGATTCATAGCTAATATCCACTCACAGCTAACCTGTTACGTTAATCCACTCTGGCCTGGCGCACTGTAGCTGATGACATGTGTTTGGTGCCAGAACGATCAATGTGCAGGCAGAGGAAAGGGAAACAGTAATATACACGAAGGTAAAAAGAAAAACACCCTCAGAAAATATGTATCTGGCTATGAAAATTCTGTTAGTTTAAAATACTATTTTACTAATTCATACAGTAAATTGTTCATACTTAAAAAAAACAATCTTGCCACGTACCTCCTGGGGACTTCCAATGTACCCCTAGGGGTATGCGTACCCCCAGTTGGGAACACTGATCTACTACACATGGTTATGCAAAATCATCAGTCTAAATAAAATGTACAATTTTGGGAATTGGCTCAAAAGACCCAGGGCTACTTCAAAATGATTATTGAAGTGTCCTACTTAAAGGATTTGGTTGAATTTGGGAATAATTTAATAAAGACATTATTTGGTTGTGGTGAACGAATCATCAGGAAAGCTAGAGTTCTCAGGCATCAAACAGAACCCCATTCTAACCACATTTCAGCCCAAATGTCAAAAGACAATTATCTTAAAAAGCTTTAGTGTGTAAATGCCTGTACACTCATCGGCTCTCCGGATAAGTGGGGCTGATAAGTGTTTTTTTACAGTAGCCTAAAATAGCAGTTATTGTATTTGATGCCTTGATCAAGAACACAATGGTGGAGATATTAGAACTGCGGGATCAGAGACCAGCTACCTTCTATTTAGATATACATGGGCTACAAATAGACACTTGTAGTTATTCTGGTAATTTGTGGGCTTTGAAGATTTAAGGGCTTTGACAACCTGGTCTAATTGACTGACTTAAAAAACGACAGCTTCTGCACTTATTTAATTCCAAGTCAGGCACTGTCAACAGTTTACAGTAAAACACAGTATTTTTTTAACCTAATGCATATATTTTAAACCAAAAAGGGTGTATTTAAGGCCAGATTTGAACACATTCTAATATTTCGATTAACTACAAGAAATTATGCAATATATCACAATTAATTATTTTAATAGTTCAACAGTAATTATTCAGTATATATAAATGTTTCCTGAGCCGAAGTTTCTTTATCTTGCATTGCCCCTATGTTCCCCACGGGCCTATATAATGTTAGTGTATTGGGCCCAGTTAACCAAAAGAACATGGCAGAGGAAGATTAGACTTTCCACTGAAACAAAAAATTATCAGAGATCATTTCAAGGATTTTGCTCAAACACAGTGCAGAATATGCATGTAAATGTAGTTTCACCAAGCATTTCCCTTGAATATACAATCAATCTACAAAAATGTCTGTTCTATATTGATAGTTCTTCAGTAAGGAATCGATGTTCCTAAACAACAACCATGAAAATGTATCACTCTTTATCTCAGCGTGATCTTGGTCGGAACAGGTCTCTGAATCTCAATGAGACAACATATTTAAATAATGGGAAGAAAAACATTAAAACATGTTCTTAGATGTTTCTTGTTATTGCACTGATGTTTCTACAAACATTCGGCATGTTGCCTTTGTACTTAAGTCACTGCAAATAAATGACATATTAATGGGTAAGTACAAAGTTATTACTTATCCATAAGATACTATCTTATTTTGCTGTTGTTTTCTGTAACTTTCCTTGAAATTACTACATATTTCAGCACTGCCACCGATGGAAGACACTGCCAAGCAGACTGTACTTGTGCTTAGATCCATGATTAGAAAAACAATTTCCCTCTTCTCTTTCTTTTCCCTTTTTCTCTCTACCTCAGATTTAAGCAGAGAAGACAGAGACCACTCCATTGGTTTTGTGCTATACCAAAATGATAATTTCTTCAAGTCCAGGGCATTTCAAGCTTCTTTTGGGACTACCAGAAGGATCCTTTCTGCTAACTTTGGAAACATTTCTGGGCTGGATGTTGAGATGCTCTTCAAGCCCACTGTAAGTGCTCTCTTGGACAATCCTTTTACCAATCAATAAGCCCAGTCAACAGGGTGATCTACATCCAATCTACATCCACTGTCGGTTTGTAATTCCTGGGAATACATGGGAATTTATCCATTGATGCTTATCTGTGTTTCAAATAAGATGTTTTATGGTAAATGTTTCAATGACCTGTTTCTTCACAACTCCGTTTATGACATTTCTGTTATGAGAAACTATAAATGTATGTTTGGCTGATTTTCTTTGAGTTTGTTCCTGTTCTCCCTTCTCAGACTGTCCCTAATGCCTCCCTCTATGACTTTGCCTGTGTGTCGTGGAACTACACGTTGGGTGACTGGAGCACATATGGCTGCTCCAAAGTCAACAACTCTAAAGACGGCCTGCAATGTCTCTGTAACCACACCACTAACTTTGCTGTACTCATGGTGAGTAGCAAGCTTTACCACTCTGGTTTGCCATGGTTCTATGAACTACCTTCAAATATAACATGTATTTATATTTTTCTTTACAGACGTTCAGGAGGGATATTCTGAATCCTCTTTCACTACACTGCATTAGCGTACTGGGATGCTCAGTGTCTGTCATAGGGTTGGGTTTAACAATAACATTCCAGATCGTAACCAGGTAAGATCTAGTTCCAATTCAGAATATTCTGTGCATCTCAATAATGTATCAGAAGCCAATTATCGAATCCAAATTGTGACAATAACTCCCAAAAAAATAAGCAATTGTTTTTGCACCATACAGATTTTATGCTCTTTTCAGTGCCAATAAATGTGTCAGCTTTTTTGGCCCTTATCAGTTTGCAATCCTGGGTTTAAGTTGGTGTATGAGTTGGTCAGTAAGGGTCGGATGGAGGGGCAAGATAATTAGATGGACTAAGAAATGGTCAACTGGACACCAGATCAGACAAGAGAAAAGTAATGTCAAAAGTTTAGAGGGCATTTATATTTCTATGCATATTTTGAATTGTACAATAAGTTATTAATTTCCTTCCTCTGCCTTTTCTTGGACAGTTGGTAATAGATGTGGTAAAGAGGTCACTGGAACACAATAGAACAATGAACAACAAGCCCCTGTGTGGGAAAACTTTAGAATGCTGCCATTGACACATAATCAGAAACTGAAAACTAACAAAGTTATTTTGATTTCTTTATTAAAACCAACAAAATTAAGTAAATCTGATTTTAATATATTTGTTTTTATTTGCAGCTTTTTGCTGCTTAAAATTAACCAAAACTGGTCCTTTCCAGATTGAGAAAAGGGATGTCTAATGGGGGCTGATGTAAAATACACAGTTGTACTGCAATAAAGTGTGAAAAACACATTCTGGTAGTCTAAATGTAGGCTAATTTAGCAGGTGGTCAGTGAGGAGATTCAAATGTTTCCCCCACATGTTTCCATGATCATTCCATTGTTTGGTTAGTCCCATTTACTTTTTCACCACATCTTTACTTGATTCCAAGTATATGAATGTGTGCGCTTGTGGATTGCAGAGCA
The DNA here is from genome assembly GCA_016801175.1 of Esox masquinongy. Taxonomy (NCBI): domain Eukaryota; kingdom Metazoa; phylum Chordata; class Actinopteri; order Esociformes; family Esocidae; genus Esox; species Esox masquinongy. The sequence continues at coordinate 17,879 of JACXGI010006567.1, forward strand.
TGCGTTAAAAGGTAATGTGTATGTCATCCCTTTTCCTCTGATTTTCCTCACTGTTTAAAGTAAACATTAACTGACAATTGAAGGTCTAGAGGCCTTTATAATTTTCTTTGAATGGTTTGAGAGTTTCAGAATTTAAAAAAGGGTATAAATTGATCCATGGTCCTAGCAGTTCTTTGCCGACTCTGAACAACTGAAAAATATGTATATTTAGGAGACGTCAGTCATTTGTTTTGTAATTATCATGATATTATGATTTAAGAAGCTAGTACATTTGTTACGATTTAGGTAAAGCAGGACGCCAGGTGCAGAGTTAAGGGACATTGATGAATTTATTGCCAAAACTTGCGCAGGCGAAAAAACCAACAAAACAGCAGGAATACAGTATGAGGCAGGCTGGCTGGAACACATACACACAAGAGACTCAATGACTCAACAAGGGCTGAACAGAACTGGGCGGACTAAATAGGGAGCTAACAAGACACAGGTGAAAACAATAATGAAAGAAGGACAAGCTACATTCAACAACAAAGGACAAAAAACAAACAGAACAGGCTACATTCAAGGACAATGGCAAAAACAAAGCGGAACCAAACAGAACCTTCGAAAATTAATCACTGCTAAACTAAAGGCACTTAAGTAAACTTCACTGAAGGGAACGTTGCTTCTTAGTTAGATTTGCACACAGAATAATTAAAATATTAAAATAAACTGTTTCTCCTTTCATTCCTCCTTTCACATTTTCTGGAAGCTTGTTAAAGCTTGCTTCCTGGCAGATTTATTTACTTTTCCAGTAGTGTGACCTCTTGTCTGACCTCTGGTGTAATGACTACAGATGAGGGTGTGGACCTTGAGCAAGTCACCTCATACAAGTACTAGAGAGTCTGTCAGGATTTCAAACTGTCCTTCTCTCATCACACTTTAGAGCTACAGGCCAAAGTTAAAGCTAGACTCAAAATCTAAATTGTTCATCCTTGCAATCACAATCTCCTAAACTCACCCTCATTCAGATGACAATCCTACCCATGCTAGATTTTGGAGATGTAATTTACAGGCAGGTAAGGGGTCTCTGGAGCAGCTAGATGTTTTTTTTTTTACCATTTAGGCATCAGATTTGCCACCAATTCTCTTTGCAGGACACATCACAGCACTCTGTACTGCTACATGTACTGGCCATTACTATATACCCGATGCAAAATCCACTGGTCAATGTTATTTTTTTCCAAAACCCTCTCAGGCCTATCTGAGATGTCTACTGTACCCCTCCTCTTCCACATAAAGGACCTGCTCTGCTAGTCACATCCAGTAAAAAGTCCCTAAACAAACACATGTTTAGGACGCTACTCCTTTCAGTTCGCCACAGTTACCAACTGGAATCAACTAGAAAATTTTAAACTCCCTACTTTTGTCATCATTGCCAGTTTTAAAGACAAAATAACTGACACATTTACTGATACCTGTAACTGCTTCTTGTCATGTGTCTGTTCATTGTATTTCTGCCTATGTCCTGCTGTATTGTATTTTGTCTGCTTCCAGGTCTATGTTTTTTGGTCAGGTATGCTGTTGTCATGGTCCGTTGTCTACATGTCTTTTATACTTTATTGGTGTCTCTATGTGATTTGCTTCAACGTCTCTTTGTTAGTACTGTGCTGTTGCCATGTGTCTTCCGTCTGTGTTTCTCTTTTTAATCCAAATACCCATTCACTATAGGAAACCTTTTGCCCCCTGCTAGGCCTTTACTGTAAATAAAGGTTAAATCAATCAAATTGACTTCATCAAAGGTACTACAAAGGGTTAAGGTTAGATTCCCTGTTTGGTGGTTAACAGATTTCTGTTGGGTAAGTGTTGGGAGTCTGAATTGCCATCTCTCAGTTGTTGTGTTTTGTTGGAATTCATTGTGCAGTCTTGGTTTGCGTTCAATTTGATTAGTATTGTGACTGTAAACATATTGAGATGGAGGTCAGATAGTCTACTTGAATGTGATCATAGTGGACTACTCCATGGAAATATTGCAGTCACCAATAAATGTGTCATGACTAAAAATTCTGATCAGGACAGTGTGAAATCAGGAGACTGTGAGGAGAGATGTAAATGTACCAGGAGGAGCATGACTTTACATTACGTTCATAACTGACACATTGTTGTCTTTCACCTATTCCTAGAAAATTACGTAAAACCATCCCGACACTCCTCTTAGTGAGCCTCTGCACATCGCTCCTGATCGCCACCCTCCTCTTCATGTTGGCAGTAGAAAACCCCAACAATCAGCCTGTGAAACCCAAAATAAAGGAGATCAACAATATACCCCCTTCAGACATGCACACAGAGCCAGATACAGGGCCCTGTACTGCAGTCACAGCCCTAATGCAGTTTTTCCTACTGGGAACATTCACCTGGAGCACGCTGTACGCCACACATATCTTCCTCATGGTCAGAAATGTCCTGGCCTTCACCCCGCAACACTTTACAGCCTACACCATGGTCATCGGATGGGGTAAGAGAAAAATCATGTATATAATTTGTTTAGGAGCTCTGGCTGAAACCAAATATCTTTGGTTACATTTTCTGCCCTTGTTTCTCTGAAATTATAACTTCAACTTACATAGTGACATTGTTGTGTCTGAAGGATTCACATTATGTCTTACAGCGTTGGCTAGAGAGGGGTAAAAAAAGCAAATAATTATGTTAAGTAATTCCATTAAATTACACTAACTAATTCCGTGAATACAAAATAAACAATATTATCAAAAAAATGTGTTGGTCAAGTAGTATATTAATACAGTACAGTAATACTTTTCAACTGTAGTGGTCTAAAAGATGATGTGAAAAAAAAACTGTGTCTTTTGTCGAGACACAGACAAAAAATGTAGATCAAAACCTGGGTACTCCTTGCCTGTGTACTTATCCATCTAAAATAAGATGCAAAACATTAGTCATAAATAAAACATTTTATTATTTCAACATTTTAATTTTTAACATGTGGCTTTTTTTCAAGATTATTTTCACAATAATCACAGGTCGCACATCAGTCACCATAGGTGGAGGTAGTCACAGTGAATGAAGAGTTAGATAACCTGTGTAACTGCTTGACTTCTGATATCTTTGGAACCTGTTGTGGCTGTTGTCATTAGTTTATTGGCAGCGTTGTTGTGAAGTTTTCTCAAACAGACAATAAAACAAATCAAGGTTTTGTCAGAATGCTGGAGTCACAGGATGTGGAAAGGAATGAGAATTCTTAGAGTTATTAAGAAGTGTTTTCTTGCTTAAGGACTACCAATGCTGTAGTTACGCTTAACATAAATTTGCTAGTTCTTTAGCACATTCTTTCTTAAGGGAAACTAAATGCTTACTGGTGTCAATTAATCAATTATTTGATGGCAATCAACAAAACATAATGGTAAATTTTATTTTCATGCTCTGATGTGCTTGAAAATATGACTTGTGTATTCACATTTGCATTGTAATACTGTCTATGAAGAATGTATGTGTAGTACAATCTAAGGCAATATCATCTCCCATTTAGGACTGCCTGCAGTTATAGTTGCCCTCAGCTTAGGAATCAGCTACAGATTGGATAATCCCCTCGGTTACAGGCAAGAGGAATTGTGAGTCTGTACTATAACATTTAGTAATGTACTGTTGTAAGTACATTACATTGTACTTAAAGTACATTAAGTACAATGTAATGTACTTTTTTTAGGTACTGTGCAATTACTACTACCACCACTACTGCTATTACTAATGCAACCACTAATATTACTGCTACTTAGTTCCATCCTGTGCTGTACAGTACTTGTTTTTCTGTGTTCATTTTTTATTAGGATCAATGAATATCTATGTGGGGCTATACTACCATACTACTGTAAAAGAGTTTTGCCTATCAGTGTCTGTACACAGTAAATGCATGCTTACAATAAGCCATGTAAAATATGTTATCCATTGTGTTCAAAGGTTCCTTATTTGCTTAAATGCCACCTGCCAAGTTTAGTTTGTCACTTTATTTACATTTTTGGCAGTCTGTATGTTTCTTTCATTGATAATTTGTTTCTTACTAACCCTTTTTTTACAGCTGCTGGCTTGCTGCCCTTGATTCCGACGGAAACTTTGACTTCAAAAAACCACTATTTTGGGGGTTCTTGATCCCTGTAGCATTTATGCTAATCGTAAACACATTGATGCTGATGCATTTTGCAGTTGCAACAAGCAAGTCTGACCCAAATTTAAACAGGTAATAGATCGATGGGACATTTTATAGGATTAAAGTTCAAAATCAAAGTCGCAATATCAGTACGGATTCAAGTTCTTGCTACTAAATCTGACCACTATAACATTACAGGGGAGAACAACAGTCTGTGGTTCCTAGCATGTTGTTCATATTTTCCAGTACAAGACATGATTCATTGAAGAAGAAGATCCTCCGTAGCTTTTCTCTGGCTGTGGTGCTTAGTCTCTCCTGGATCCTGGGCTACCTTTTGCTCATCACCCATGACGAGACCACGAATACTGTACTCAACATCTTCTTCTGTATTCTCACCACTACTCAGGTAATAAAGACAAGTATAATATAGCATGAGAGAAAACAGATGCATGTAAGATGAGACAACTAACTAGGTAATTTCTGTTCCACTATGGAATTGTGTGTTTTTACTTTCAATCCACAGGGCTTGCAGATTTTCATTCTGTTCACAGCAAGAACTGCAATTGTCAAGAAAAAGGTTTCAAGTGCTTTGAAAGCTGTGTCTAGTGTTGACATCCCACTTTGCACCAAGAAGTACAGTCTAAGAAAGAGCAAGCAAAGTGAAAAAGTAGAATCTTACATAGAGCTGGACAATGGTCTGTCAACTGCACTTTCAACTTCTTCATCTTTGCAGACTGTATCAATCAGCTAACTAGCGGATGGGCAACAAATTTAACACGTCGTAAAATATGTTATGTACCATTGTACTATTACCTTTAATAAATACCATTTTGTATCAGTATTTACTGTAAATATGTTATCATCTAATAATGTTTTGGGCTATGCACATAGTTGTACATATTTCATAAAATATGCTCTTTATTAAAGTTTACTGTTTGTATGCATTGTGATTTAAAAGCAATGGCAAATGGCTTTAGACTGAGATTATTCTGACATTTATGATTGAATGAAAAACTTATTTTGATAAGTAAATTAATACAATTGGATTATTTCACTAGAATAAAACATATATTAGCTAATGTGCTTTGCTAGTTAGTTTTCTTTTCTAAGAAGCTAACTTTCTTGTAACAACTTTTAAATGGTAAACACTGAGAAGACATATACTGTCTATAACCTGACATTTGCTAAACTGCTTTTACGGTTACCTAACTTTGCAACTGAATTAAATTAGCCTGTTAACTGGCTCTAGAGGGGCAGTTTATTTAGCAAGTATACAATGTAAAAAAAGGACTAGTATGTTTTAACAACTGCATGCTATCTGTTATTTTCTCTGAAGCAATGAGGTATTACTGAAAACCGTATTATAGCTGGTATATATTCATATACAGAACTTGGGTAAGTGGGTCCTGGGCTCCTGTGATTGTGACTGGTACCCGATGGAAGTGGCTGTGGACACTGGTGAGGGGAAGGATGTCCTCGGGATGACGACCTGGAGGCACCACTGTTGGTTCTGCAAGGGTTATGGTGTTCCTGTCCAGCATCGTCTCCACCTGGCAACCCTGTCAATGTACATCCCAGCTGAGGTGATATGGCCCTCCTACCACATAGATGACCGATGCTCGGATTCCTGGATCTGTAGGCATGGGTTTGTCATAGGGCACGTCAGGCACGTGCACAGGTAATGCTCAACCTGTGCCGTGTGTCAGTGAGCTGACTGCTCCGCCCATTTCTTCAGTTTCAGCACGGTCCTGAGGCCCGTCCACAGTGGCATGGTTTTTGGGGGTCCTTTGGCTCTGGTGGTCCTTCAACAAGGACAGGGTCTACACTGTGCACTCTGACCATTTCCTGGGTAAATAAACAATCCTAAGAAATGAATAGTACATGATAAATGTACAGAGCAGGCAAAACATTAGAATGTGTGAAGGGTAGTTAAGGGGATAATTTAGGGGATCAATAAACAATTATTATACAAAATAGCCAAGATTATTCATGTCACTAATCCATTTTGAAAACATTGTGGTGGTTAGCCACAATTTGCAATCCACTGTTATTTCAATATATTTCAATAAAAAGTTTTAGCATAAACATGCATTGTTATTTTGATAAGGGTCTCTCACCAGCAGGCTCACAAACAGTTTCTTTCCATCTACTGTAACCCTGCTGAACTCTGTGACCCATCACCCCCCGCCTCTCAGGGACTTTGTTGCAATACTCCCTTTGTACTAATGACTCTGACACTGCCTTGCAAAATCTGATGAAGGTAGTTTTAAGTTGTTTAAAAAACCTCATACGTCACTGCTGCTTTCCTTGCATTTCAGTTGCACATGCACCTTGTACATTCAGTTTGCCTTCATTGCACATTTAGAAATGCCATCATGCTTGCATTTTTCAGTTGTTACATACACGTCTACTTTCGGGACCTCATCCCGGTTGCACATGCTACCTTACTCTTTCAATCTGCATTGATTTCACATTAGAATGCTATTTAGAATTGCCACTTGTACCTGCACAACTATTTAGCCCACTTGTAACATACACTACACTTAATACTTGTAAATTTTTTGCCCTCTTCTATTTGCCTTAATTGCACATTTAGTATTGCCATTTGTACTGCATTTGCTATCACTGCATATCTATAGATTCTTCTTATATACATTATACTTAATACTTATACATTTTCTGCCCTCTTCTATTTGCCCTTCTGGTTAGATGCTAACTGCATTTCATTGTACTGTACTTGTATTTGCTGAATGACAATAAAGTTGAATCTAATCTAATAAATGCTATGTTTATTAGATTAGATTCGATCTAATCTAATAGCTTGTTCATGTATCAAACCAGTGTTTATTACGTTAGATTTGATCTAATCTGGGGACACCTGAAACAAAACACAGAGATGCCTAGAGGCATCTATTCTCTGCCAGGTCTTGACTATGGCCCCCACACCAGTGTAGAGATGGCTAGGGGCATCCACATAGCCCGGACCTGACAGTGCCCCCCAAGGCAACTCCCCCATGTTATCCTACACTTGCTCTGTGCTTTGTTTCCTGCCTTTCTTCAACCGTAACAAATTCATAACTGATTATCTGTTTAATACTGTCAATATGCACACAATACTCCATAATGATAAAAAAAAAATCTGAAATTTGTGCCAATTTATTGAAAATAAAAAACTTAAATATCTCATATACCATTGCCTTCGGAAAGTATTCAGAAACTACACTTTCTCCAAACTTTTTTTGAGATATAGACTTGTAAGATTTGTAATTGATTAGATAATTCTAGTCAGTCTACGCAAAATATCCTCTAATGACAATGCAAAAATAAATTTTTAGAACCTCATCCTTATAGATCCTCTCACGCTCTGTAAGTTTGGATGGGGAGGGAGTCAGTGAACTGCAATCTGCACGTCTCCCTACAGATGGTCAATGGGGTTCAATTGCAGGCTTTGGCTTGGCCAATCAAGGACATTTACAGACTTTGTATTGTCTTGACTTTGGTTATGATATGAGCATCACTAAGATGGATGTGGTGAGTTTACAGGCACTTTAATTTGATTGCTGAACATGTATGATTTTTCAGGAACCTCCAGTTTGTTTCTCAGTTCAGCCCAGACAGATTCACCTGCCAGAGACCAGAAGGTGGAAGTCAAGCATTGGTTTTCCTGTGTTTGGGCTGGGCAGAGACAGATCAGACAATTAAACTCTTTCTATAATAGAAGTCAACATTTTCACAGCCAAAACACTTGTGAGTTGGACAGTGGCCCAATGGTTTTTTCCAAGTTGCTTGAATCTCCTTAATATTTCACTTACACATTTTTGCCGGACCACGTAAGCGGAGCCGGTGAAGAAGAGTGAATGTCTCTTACTGAGTTGGTAAGTGACTGACTGACTGACTACCCATTGTTAAATAGCATATTGGTGGACTGCCATTGTTAAATAGCGTAGATGTGGACTGCCACGTAGGAGACCGGTGTTCGATCCTTGCCACGGACTATAAGTATGTATTAGAATATGTTCAGGATAGACAAAAACTTTGCTGCCTACAAGCTTCAGTAGCTATGTTATAGTAAGCCTAAAATAAAGTTGTTTACGGTTATATTGCAACTATTTTTGGTGGATATTTCAAGTACGCATCCGTACATGCTTTTTGGGGTAATATAGACCACATCCCCTTGCGCAGTAAAAGAGGAGGGGAATCCATGATACTCGTCTTTTCACTTGACGACAAAGTCAGCTATCATCTCCTATATTGATAGTTATTGTATCATTATTGTATCACGAATGATAGAAAAACAAACATTGTTGTGCCATGAAATGAAATATCTATGGCAGTGTAAAATTCATCTTCAGTCTCGCTAGAAATTGCTCAATCCTTATGACTATTCCAAGTACTTTAGACAGACATTTTAAGATTGGATGTGAGAATCCATTTAATGATTTTAGCATACACTTTTACTACGTCTGAATCTATTTTTTTTTCATACGATTGAAGCTCGTTTTTTCATACTATGAAATATTTCAGTTACGTTTTTATTTTCTTCAGTCAATATATTTGAGCTCAGTTTGGCTCCATAATACCGGCACCACATCTCTGCACACGTACAGTTTAGTGGCGTAGTGGTCTGTCCTATAGGACACAGTATGTCCTATAGTAGACGCCGGTTCAAATCTAGGGAGGGCTTTTTATCCCTTTTAATTGTGGGCTGGCCGAACTAGGCTTGCCTGGTTCTTTTTCTTGCATAGTCATGCATTTTATTATAGCAAGAACTGGGCAAGGACATAGACAGGACAATGGTCCAATGCCCCAGGGTGTTTTATTTACACAAAACAACAACGGAAAAACCGAAGCAAGACCTTAAACGGTGAAACAAAACATACAATATACTGTATTTATTCAACTCTACTGGATTTCTCTTCTACCTCATCATTAATTGCACCCATCTGGTGTCGCTGATCTAGATAAGCTGGGGGTTGCCTGGAAAAAAATGGAGGAAACTGGCTTCGACGGCCGGAGTTGAATATCCCTGGTACATAGAGTTCACCAGCGTTAGGGGTCCGATGGCTTGTCACGGCGGTGCAATAGAGGGCAGAGAGCGAATAACCCCTCACCATGCTGCCCTCACCATGGCTGTTTGGCCCCAACGACACAGGAGCCCAGAAAGACACCAGGTAGAAAAAACAGATCGGAGAAGCGACCTAGACGTCCATAGCCCATCCCTCAAAAAACACCACTAGGGGGTCGGCCCATAGACTCCCTGTCACAGTGGTTGGTTTTCTGTAGTTTTCTCCCTCACCTCCTCCCCTCCAGGGCCTTGAACACTTGTCTGGTGTCTGTTTCCTGTCTCTCCCCATTACAGAATCTATAGCTAGCTGCAAGTTATACTTTTTATGGATTAAAAAGGCAAAACTACGCTACAAATATCCCATACCTTAAATGGGACTAGATTGTAGTAATCTACACTATTAAATGTGAATCATTGCAGACTAATAATTGACATTCAAGTTAAAAATTCAGTAATGCCAGCTAAAAGCAGGCTTTTGTGAATAGTTGTCTTGTCATTTGTAATAAATGTAGACAATTAATATTTAAACCCTTAAATGTAATCCCTTAAATTTAACATGTCTTGCGAATAAAAACCTTTCAGAATGGGGAACTCACCAAACGTCTTCCTGAAAGGTGTTGTTGTATCGATTTGACGGATGGAATTATCCGTCTAATGGTACTGCCTGTAGCAATGCCGGGTAACTGATTGGTCAGTAGTAGAGATCCACTTAAGTAGCCTTTTCCCCAGATCAGAGCTGTACTTGCAAACACTGCATATCACTAGCTGGTCAGCTATGCAGAAAGACGAAGAAATATACTGAATTAGCCTTGTAAGGTTAGCACAAACTATTTACAAGTATAGTCAGGTTCTGCTGACCTGTACATGCAAACCTGATGGAAACATGTGAAACTGCCTATTAGTAATTCGCATGACCAATATGTCATTGTCTACATTACTTCCCGCTTCATAGTTCATTATAAAACATTAAATGCGACTGGCACGTCACTGCAGTCTATGAGACAGGTATTGAACGGTATACCATAATAACATCAGATGCTCTGCTTTCAGTATATGCCTGGAACCAGCAGAGATGAAAAAGCTAAGGATCATTGCTATCTTAAATACAGGTCAGACTTACTCTGTGTTTTAAATATGTTTCTAAGTATTTTTAAATATGTTTGTAAGTACATTATGTTGTTAAATTGTATATTGACATATATATGCATAGGACAATGCATGCAACAATGTTTAAAATGTGTTTAGCAACTTATTATTACAAATGTATAACACTAATGTATTTTAAAGTTGGTTTATGTATTTTACAATTTGATGCTAATTTATGTAATATCTGTCTGCTGTAAGATGCAATGGCCATAATGAGTTGTGTTTATGCAAATTTTATTCATTATTATTGCTAAACTGTTGTTGATGGACCAGAATATTTTGGTTACCAGATCAGTTTTTCCAGTTTTTACCTAACCTTAGATCTTTTACAGTATGACATTATTCATCTGTAAAAAAAATAACACATTGTAAAGGCTATGATAGTTTTTAGTTTTTTTTCCTCTTAGGAATCGTTTTTTAACTCCTGGTAAAAACTATTGGCCTTGAGGAGGATAAAAACCCTATCCAACTATGAACATCAATATATTTTTTAGAAAGATTAAAAACTCTTAACCAAAATCTTTCCAGATTTTATTGTGTTAAATATAAAAACAAAATGGATTTAATCACTGATCCACACAAAAAAGTCCATAATGTCAAAGTAAAATGCAATATGCAAATTGTTCTGTATTAATTACAAAAACAAAACAGAAAATAATAGATGGCAAAAGTGCTTACTTACTGTGGCACCTCCCAGTCAGCTGAATTTAACCTGCAATCATGTGAAACATGTCAACTGTACACAGGTGGACTCCGTTCAACTAATTAGATGACTTTTAGTTGACAAGAAGACAATTACTTGCACCAGAGTTTTAGAAGACAATTAGTTGCATCAGTGCTCATTCAGGTATGACATAAAAAAGGGGTGATTACTTATGCAATCAATTATATTCAGTTTTATATTTGTAATTAATTTAGAACAGGTTGTAGATTTAATTTTTCAATTTGACATTACGGAATTTTTGTTTTGATAAGCCCAACCCCCCGCCCGATTAAATCTATTTCGATATAAAAATAAAAAGTCAAAAAGTTCAGTTTGTCTGAATATTTTCAGTACAACTTTAGCTAGCTCAAGGGTAAAACAATATGCTTCACTTTGATGGCTCAGTAATTCATATTTACTGTAGCAATGCTCTAACCACTATGTGTCTAACTGCCTTTTATTGGATAATAAAACTCAAGAGAGCTGAAATGCTTTGTAAACTTTCTTTATCCCTTTTTGCAGTGTTGTCCTGCCCTTTGCAACTACTGGGCTAGTAAAAGATTGTGTTCTCACAGGCTACATGTCAGTTGTGTTTGCTGATTAATTTCAGTTAATCATATAAGTATTTTCTGATAACATTCTGAATTCATCTTGCCATCAATTTCCACAAGATTCCCTGTGCCTTTAGAGCTCACACCCCCCAAAAACATCAGTGAGCCAACACCATGCTTCACAGTGTGGATGGTATTCTTTTCACTATAGGCCTTGTTGACCCCTCTCCAAACATAGCGCTTATGGTTGTGACTATAGAACTTTATTTTGGTCTCGTCACTCCAAATTACAGTGTTCCAGAAGCTGTGAGGCATGTGAAGGTGTTGTCTGGCATATTATAACCAGGCTTTTTTGTGGCATTAGCGCAGTAAAGGCTTCTTTCTGGCAACTTGACCATTCAGCTCATTTTTGTTCAATTATGGTCGTATTGTGCTCCTTGAAACAACCACACCATATTTTTTCAGAGCAGCCTGTATTTCTCCTGAGGTTACCTGTGGGGTTTTTTTTGTATCCCAAACATTTTTTCTTGCAATTTTGGCTGAAATCTTTCTTGGTCTGCCTGACCTTGGCTTGGTATCAATAGATCCCTGCATGTTCCACTTCTTAATAAGTGATTGAACAGTACTGATTGGCATTTGCAAGGCTTTGGATATCTTTTTATATCCTTTTCCATCTTTATAAAGTTCCATTACCTTGTTACGCAGGTCTTTTGACAGTTATTTTCTGCTAAAAAACTCATTGACAATTTATACACAGACACTAATAGCAACTTAAAAAGCCACAGGGAAATTTAGCTCCATTGATGTGTATGGGGAAATGACCCCCCATGCCGCTTCCTGAAGTCCACGATCATCTCCTTAGTCTTACAGATGTTAAGATAGAAGTTGTTGTCCTGACACCATGTAGCCAGACACATTACCATGTAGCCAGACTCTGTAAGCGGTCTCATCATTGTTTGAGATGAGACCCAGGATGCTTGTGTCGTTCGCGAATTTAAGGATGGTGTTGGAGCTGTGTGTTGCCACGCAGTCATGCGTGAACAGGGAGTACAGGATGGGACTGAGTACGCAGCCCTGGGGCGCTCCAGTGCTCAGGGTCAGTGCAGAGTAGGTGAGTTTGCCCATTCTCACCACCTGGGGTCTGCCTGTAAGGAAGTCTAGGATCCAATTGCAAAGGGAGGCGTTAAGTCCCAGAGTCCTGAGCTTAGGAACAAGCTTAGCGGGCACAATAGTGTTGAATGCGGAGCTGTAGTCCATAAAAAGCATCCAAATGTATGTGCAACATTATTCCACGTGGGAGAGTGTGGCATGTGTCGTCAGGGCGATGGCAAAGTCTGTAGATCTATTGGGGCGGTATGCAAATTGAAAGAGGTCCAAAGTGCCAGGAAGGGTGGAGCACATATGAGTTCTGACCAGCCGCTCAAAGCCCTTCTTGATGATGGAGGTCAGTGCTACAGGGCGGTAGTCATTCAGGCAGGTGATGGAAGGTTTCGTCGGTACGGAGACAATGGTGGTCTGTTTGAAGTAGGAGGGGACTGCAGACAGAGACAGGGAGAGGTTGAATATGGAGGTGAAAACCTCTGCTAGCTGCTTGGTGCACCCCCTGAGGACATGGCCTGGAATTCCATCTGGCCCTGGTGACTTCTGAGGCTTCACACATATACAGCTCTGGCAAAAATTAAGAGACCACTCCTAATTTTTCTTAAATCAACATCTCTACATGTATGGCAGCCATTCCATTCCAGTGTCTGTTAAATTCCAACACAGACACACCTCATTTTACTTAATGAGGTACTGATTAGGTGATTACCTGAACCAAATCTAATTTAACGAGGAAATTTATAAAAACCACCGCTGTGGTCATCACTATCCTCTTGCAATAGGACCAACTGGATGGCAAAAACCATGCAAGTAGTACCTCAAAGGTAAATTGAATAAAAAAATAATTTTTCAGCATGACATTCAGCATGACAAAATAGTTGAAAAGAAAAGCTTTGAGTGAGGAAAAGAAGGGTTCATTTCTGGCTTTACTCGCAGAGGGATACAGTGAGCATAAGGTTGATTCCATCCTGAAAATTTCAAAGACGGCGGTTCATAAGAACAAGGTCAAGCAACAGACATTGGGGACAACAAAGCTACAGACTGGCAGAGGGCAAAAACGACTGTCCACTGACCGAGATGACCGTCAACTCATTCGAATGTCACTCAACAACCGTTGGATGACATCAAGTGACCTACAAAAAGAATGGCAAACAGCAGCTGGGGTGAAGTGCACGGCGAGCACCGTTCGAAACAGGCTGCTAGGGGCAGGGCTTAAGTCATGCAAAGCTAGAAAAAAGCCCTTCATCAATGAGAAGCAAAGAAGAGCCAGGTTGAAGTTTGCAAAAGACCATAAGGATTGGACCATAGAGGAATGGAGTAAAGTCATCTTCTCTGATGAGTCAAATTTTCAGCTTTGCCCAACACCTGGTGGTCTAATGGTTAGACGGAGACCTGGAGATGCCTACAAGCCACAGTGTCTCGTACCCACTGTGAAATTTGGTGGAGGATTGGTGATGATCTGGGGATGCTTCAGCAAGGCTGGAATCGGGCAGATGTCTTTTTGAAGGACGCATGAATCAAGCCAAGTACAAGGTTATCCTGGAAGAACACCTGCTTCCTTCTGCCCTGACAATGTTCCCCAACTTTGAGAATTGTTTTTTCCAGAAGGACAATGCTTCATGCCACACAGCCAGATCAATCAAGGTGTGGATAGAGGACCACCAGATCAAGACCCTGTCATGGCCAGCCCAATTTCCAGACCTGAACCCCATTGAAAACCTCTGGAATTTGATCAAGAGGAAGATGGATGGTCACAAGCCATCAAACGAAGCCGAGCTACTACTAATGTTTGTGCCAGGAGTGGCATAAAGTCACCCAACAGCAATGTGACAGACTGGTGGAGAACATGCCAAGACACATGAAAGCTGTGATAGAATATCAGGGTTATTTCACCAAATATTGATGTCTGAACTCTTCCTAAGTTAAAATATTAGTATATTGTTGTTGAAAAATGAATATGAATTTGTTTTCTTTGCATAATTTGAGGTCTGAAAACAATGCATCTTTTTTGGGTTATTTTGTCCAGTTGTTATTTTCTAGAAATAAATACTCCAAATGACAATATTTTTATTTGGAATTTGGGAGTAATATTGTCAGTAGTTTATAGAATAAAACAAAACTGTTCATTTTACTCCAGAGAAAAAATAACAGAGAAACTGATAATTTTGCAGTGGTCTCTTAATTTTTTCCGGAGCTGTATTATGTCTTATTCTATAAGATACATACAAAAACAAGTCGTCATACTAATAGGAAAACAAGATAGGACCCTACACTGTCAGGGCAACCATTGCAACTAGGTCAGAATTAACAGACCTCCTGATCTGAGTTACCCCTAGTCTCTGTCCTGCCAAAATGGAAGAAACAGAGGAGACACAGGCAACTTCTCCTTGGAGCCATCTGTAGCTGGGCCATAGATAAGATAGGTTTGAGGCCTGGTGTCTTCGGTTGTGGCCATACTCACTCCTATCCGTAGCATCCATGAACAGTCTAAAGCAAATTCTGGCCTAGTCTAAAACAGTCCATTAATTACAGTTGATTTTCAGAATAATGGATAAATAAGGATATGGTAATACATTAATTTTCCACACCACATGAGATTTGAGAAACACAGATCACACTGTCATAGTAATCGGAGCCACCAACATGCTCTATGCACACGAGCTGTTCGAGAAGCAGAGACGTCCTTACCGCGTTCGAAAACGGACGTTGTCCTTGTGAGCACCGTGCGCGAAACTACTCTTGTTCTCCCGGTGCGCGAAACAAATTATTTCATAGTGTATGCCTCTATAGCAGAAGGGAGATAGAGATCACCAGAGGAACGCACGTTGAAAGTACCAGACGTTTGCTTGCTTGACTATGTTAATTAGCTACTGTTGAAGTACCGACCTAAAGTACTTCCCCGAGTTGGTTCATGAGAAGAGATTAAGAGGAGACAAAATCGCAGTGCCGGCAATTCTCTTTATTCCCCCATACAGATATATCTGGAGACAGTGTGGCACTCAGTCCAACAGAGTCTGACACAATCACAGCACACACAGTTCTTATAGCATGAGCCCCCTACCCTAGATTTTCCCGTTTTTCTGCTTTTCTGGGTAAAGGAGCGGTTCATACAATATATGGGTAAGATATACGG
>JACXGI010006568.1:0-41445 GCA_016801175.1 Esox masquinongy
CCCAACTAAGTATTGAGTGCTGTACATGCTCATACTTTTCATGTTCATACTTTTCAGTTGGCCAACATTTCTAAAAATCCTTTTTTTGTATTGGTCTTAAGTAATATTCTAATTTTCAGAGATACTGAATTTGGGATTTTCATTAGTTGTCAGTTTTAATCATCATAATTAAATGAAATAAACATTTGAAATATATCAGCCTGTGTGTAATGAATGAATATAATATCCAAGTTTCACTTTTTGAATGGAATTACTGAAATAAATCAACTTTTTGATGATATTCTAATTATATGAAGAGCACCTGTAGACACTCTTGAGATACATACCCTTTTGATAGACAGACACTTTGGTCATTTATACATCACTTAGTTTAGCACATACATCTCACTTTGTCCTGTTTCATGTGAGTATGTATTGCTGTGGTGTTTTGTATGGTGTTGTCTAGTCAGTTGTTTGCTGTGTGCTGTTTAGTCCTTGTTCAACCTGTGTGTTTTGTTTGTCCCTGTGTCCCTGGGAAAAGGTTTTTTTTAGCAAGTCACCCTTGGGCATACACAACCCGTAGGAAAACTTTGTCTAAAAACACTAGTTAGAACTGAGCGGACCACCCACTGTATTTTTGTATTGGTTAGTAGTCAGCTAAGCAGTTCTTGAGGCAGGCAAGTTCAGGCTAGGGGTGTTTGGACTATATTATTTAATTTCTTGGGTCCAGCTCAGCCCCTTTTCCCTAACCCCTTTACCATGTGTTTATAATAAACGTTTTATGTTTGACGGTAGCTTTGGTTGTCTGTCCCGTTTGTTCTCACTGTTCCTGTACACTACATCACTTTGCATGAGTTTTATGTTACGGGTCTCTGTACCATCCACCCTAGACTGCTAGAGCCACAGGGTTCGTAACACCCCGTCATCGGCATACAATGCTGATTGAATGCCTCCGTCTAAATGAGTAAATATGTAATTTATCATAATATTAAATAATATAGGGCTTATTGCACTCCCCTGTGGAATACCATTGTCTACTTCAAAATCCTTTGATACATCTGCTCCAACCCTGACTCTGATTGTCCTGCCTGTTAAAAAGTCCAGTATCCAATTATACACCCTTCCTCCAATGCCCATTGCACTTAATTTAATCAGCAACCCTTCCCTCCACATTGAATCATACGCCTTCTCAATGTCAAAATATACTATATCAGCTCTTTCATTTTCAGAGTCTTTTCAATCTCATTGCAAATTTTAACTAGTGCATCCATTGTAGATCTTCCTTTATGAAATCCACTCTGATAAGCACTCTCAATAACTCTCTCTGTTCCAATGCATACGAAAGCCTACTGACAATTATTTTTTCCAACCATTTGCATAGGTGAGATGTCAGTGCTATGGGCCTGTAACCACCAGGATTAGCAGGATCATTCCCAGGCTTCTTAAATGGTAATATTACCGCTCTTTTCCAACAACTTGGCATCACTCCATCCCTCCAAATTTTGTTAAACAGCTTCAGGACTAGTTCCAATGATTCTACTGGTAGCTGCGAAAACATTGCATAACATAGCTAATCTTCTCCTGGGGCTGTATATCCAGTATCTTGTAAGGCTATTTTCAGTTCTGACATTGTAAAGTCTATATCCAGGGTTGACATGTCATCCTCCCTCTGGTCTCTCACACTCGCATTCTCTCTGAGTGCCTGATCTTTTTGCTGTCTGTGAATATCACCCAGGTGTTCACCACTATGAACTGCAGCAAATGCCCTACCCAACACATCAGCCTTTTCTCTGTCTGACACTGCCAGACTCTCTCCATCAATCAAAGAGGGATTTTAACTGACTTTCTTTTGCCACTCATTTGCTTAAACATGGACCAGACATCCCCTATTTTCACTCCTCTGCCAATGGGGGAACAGAATTCCCTCCATGACTTCTTTTTTGTATACTTAATTATCCTACGAGCCACTGCCCTTTTTCTTTTGATATTCTATGAGATTCTCTTGCAACATATTTTTCCTCTAAGCTCTGAATGCTTTGTTGCCCTCTTTAACTGCTCTTCTGCATTCTTCATTCCACCATGGTACTACCGTCTTCCTACCCTGTGTTGATCTTTTTGGCACACTCAAACCAGCAGCACTGAGGATGTGATCCGTAACTTGCTTTGCACAATCCTCTATGGTTCCTTCTAGTGTTACCAAATTAAGTGAATCCTCACAACACATCCTAAATTTCTCCCAGTCCGCCTTGCCAAAGCACCATTTGGTAAATGCATACCCTTCTTGAATGCATTCACTTGTATTAATTACAGTAAGCACTGGAAAATTATCACTTCCTATAGTAGACTCACTCTTGACATATTCACATGCATTCACCAAACTGTCTGACACCAGTGTAAGATCCAAGCATGATACTGCACCCCTATTCACATCCACCCTTGTACCCTGTCCAGTATTAAGGCAAACCAGAGATCTTTCCTCCAACATTTCTTCCACTATATTCCCATTACTGTCAGTTCGATTGGTACCCCATAGACTGCTGTGAGCATTAAAATCCCCACACCAAATT
Source organism: Esox masquinongy (assembly GCA_016801175.1). Taxonomy (NCBI): domain Eukaryota; kingdom Metazoa; phylum Chordata; class Actinopteri; order Esociformes; family Esocidae; genus Esox; species Esox masquinongy. Next base: position 2,547 of record JACXGI010006568.1, read on the forward strand.
TCCTTTCTGTGGACAGTCCCTGCTATTTCCTGAAACATGTCAGTATTTAAATCTTTGCATGGATTATACAAATTAATTAACTTAATATTTCCTTCTTTTCCGGGACCACAGATTTCCACTACAATGCATTCCATATTTTCAGGGGACGGAACCATCCTATAGGCCAACCCATCCTTGAGGAAGATGGCACACCCTCCTCCATTTTGATTGTTAGCTCTATCCCGTCTTATTGCACTGCAGCCTGGAATCACAAAATCCAACTGAGTTTTCAGCCAAGTTTCTTGCACACATACTACATCTGGAAGAACATCTAATTCATATAAATACTTTTTAAATTCTTGTCCATTGGCTATAAGGCTTCTTGCATTCCATTGTAGTATGTGTGACACCATAATTATAATCCTAACCTTCAGTTTGGGCAAGCTCTCCAGCTTCATTTGCAGTCAGTAACCCATGTATCTGGTCTGCTTTAATATCTTTCATGTCCAGGAACTTTCCTGCTGCCTCCACAATTGTCTTGATTCGGTCACTCTTCTTTTTCAACTGTGATGTAACATTAGTGTGACATATGAAAGCCAGAAAGTTTACTTTACTCACCACTAGTGTTGTCATCGACTTTACATTTGTGAACGCAAACATTCTGCTTTGGCACGTGGGCTTCATTGTGGACCTGCTTTTCTGGTACAAAACTATCCGTTTGTACTGCATTAGCTTGTGCTTCTCCACTGTTGTTTCTGTTGCTTGATCCCACCCCCCCCAACTGTCTTAAGTGCTTCTGCATATGAAACTTTATTCAATATTTTAACTCTCTGAACGTCTCTGGCTTCTCTCTGCACTACACAGTCCCCAAATGCAGAACTGTGCTATCCTCAACAATTACAGCATTTAACCTTAGCATCCTTCCCACATTTTCCATACTCATGTTGGCCTCCACATCTTGCACACCTTAGCTCCCCGTTACATTGCTGAGCTGTATGCCCAATTCTTTGGCAAGCGTAACACCTGATTGGTTTGGGAATGTACTCCCTCACACTATAGGTAATGAAGCCCATTTGCACTGATTTAGGGAGTGCTTTCTCAAAGTGGACTATTACTGAAAGGGTTTCCTTCAGTGAACCCTCTCTTTTGCTTTTAATTCTTGTGGCATCAGTTACTGTCCCTCCTTGAAGCTCTTTTTTAATATCTTCCATAGACACAATTAAGGGGACTCCTGTGATAACTCCTCTCAGTTTTGTCATTGCTCCTGGGATATGCGCTTTCATCCTTTCCCCATTCAATGACGACATTCCCAGTATCGTTTCCTGCTGTTGCTTACTAACTGCATGTATAAACACTCGTTTGTTATTCATAAACTTAGCGTACTTGATTTTGCCGATCTCGTCCTCAATTGCTCTAGTAAGTGCCCACCATCCTGATTAAACTCTATCACTTTCCAATCGTTATCTTGTATTTGCTCCATGAGTGCCGGCCTGTACAACTGGCCTGTTCTTGATTTTTTGGTATTTCTACCACAGGCACCCTCGCTATCACCCGACCAACTTAACGCCCGTGCTTGTTTATCTCTTTGTCTCAGAGCCCTTTTCGTCCAAGTAGACCTAGATATCATCCACTGCATTTCATCCCTCTCGGATCCATCTGAACAAGTTGACATGATGTTACAGTCAGAGTACAGTTTATGCTAATCCGCCCCGAATCCACCCTTCGCTTCTCTCAAGGTGCTAGCCAAACCAACCATCAGCAACCAGTCCACCTAATTTCCGAGTTGAGCATGTGCCAAGACCTGGACCCCCGTGGGAGATTTTCAAGCCACCCCGTCAATTATGCCAAGCTCAGTAGGCCCCGGATAAGGTAAGGCCTGATGCAGTTGCCTCCTCCGCCTCACAGTTAATCCGCCCCAGAAGATGGAGAAGATCACTAAGGGTGCATTCACACTATTCGCGATGGGAGCGATGGCTCAATTCATTTCAATGAAGGGAAGCGTGGCGAGCGAGTGGCTTGTGGGGCGATGCGTGGGATCCCGTGAGAGGCGAAGAAAAAGTTCAGATTTTCCAACTTTATGCAAATCACCCGTGCCTATCGCTGGGGACTAACCAATCATGGGATTTTGTGCAGGTGGTTGTGAAATGCTCTCAGTGCAATTAAAGGAATAAACAGAACTGATTTTGTGGTCATTTTTAAAAGATGGATGAAAAGATTGAACAAGTTTAGTAGCAGTGATGGGAGCTATACAATTGCACGCTATTTTCCTACAGAGACGCAAACAAAAGAAATGAAGTATGGAGACAGGTGGCCGAGATAGTTGGTGCTTCTGGTGTCAATATTAGATACGTTAGCTGACTGGTGGCTACCTAATTTTAGCAAGCTGGTTTGCTAGCTAGCATTGCAGGTTGTAAGAATTACATCAATGAGGCATATGAATTGAGTAGAGATAAATAAAATGTATTAAAATACGTTTCTATTCTCATTTTAACCATTGTAATAATCTGACGTTCCTTCATAGAAATTTGCTGTTCTCAAACCTTAATACACAGCTTACCTGCTGTTATGACGCTAGTTCGCCCACAGACACACCCACAAGTATGCTACAGGCGAAGCACTCTGGGCGATGCTAGCGTTGGCTATCCGAAATTTCGCGAATAGTGTGAATGCACCGTAAGGAACTATTAAATTGGTCACTACTCCCACTGACATTTGAAACACCAAATCCTCGTCTCTAATTCGCACTTGTTCGCGGAAGTCTCGCGATGTTGACCCTCTGGGTTTAAAGGCTCTACAGATTTCTAGATTCGTTCGTTCGTAAAACTAGCGCCCTATTTCAGGGCTTTCACAAGTGATGTCAGCCAGTGGGACAAGGGGCGGATCTGGGGTGCCCACTGCCCACGAGAGCCAACTCTTCAGCGTGTCTGAAAAGAATGAAACATGGATAATGAGGTTACCCAAAGTTGGGAAGAATCAGCGGGCAGTCGGGTAAGATCATACTACATTAGATATGTATGGGAAGTTAGTGTGGGCAAGACCAAGTTGAATGATTTTGAAAGACGATTTTTTTTCATAGGAAAGAGTCAATTCACACAAGACAGTCAATGCTAGTTGTAGCTAGCTAGTTTGCTTAACTGCAGCGTTAGCTAGCAAGTAAGCCAAACATCACAGGCGAATTGGGAGGGACAGTTATATTTAGATATAGTTAGCTATTGTCGCCTACTAAAGTGGCTGATGTTAGTTTGGGGGAGGCCAGAGTTGAATCTGACAGCCACAGGAAAAGCAATGTTGGACCAGTCGAAACAGCCAACAAATGTAATGGTTAACCCGTCGTAAACCAGTACAGTTCGTACAGTACTCTAGTTTTTAGCTATCGGTATTGAGTTACAGTCGTTCGCCAGTCATAGGAAGGCCATTTTCTATAAATGTGTTATAGCTAAATATAGCTAAAATGGCTAGCTAACGCGGTATCTTAGCTAGCGTACTTATACATCATCTTTTTCAACTAGCAAGGTTAACCAATCGGCTGGTTAGCTAGTCAGAAAATACATTTGTTTTTTGGGCTAAGTAGTTAAGTAGCCAAAGTTAACGTTAATGTGTATTTCAACTGAAGTAGCATAAACGTTAGCTAGCTAACGCTGGTTAGTTTGACACAGCACTCAAGTTATATTTGCGTAATGTTGCAATTGACAAGCAAGTCAAAGTTGTTCTGTTTGACCTGATGTACTGGAATATTGGCCTAAATGTCCAAAATAGCCTTTAAAAATGCTTTTAACAGCCGTCTTGGCCATATAACTGAGCTGTGTGTCAATCAATTATGAATTCATGCATATTGTAATGTATAAATATTGACTAGATTGTCGTGCCTATCTAGCTGTAATAGCTAGCCTCTATATAATATCTACTATAGTACCAATCAGTCCACCCCTAGTTGCAATCAAAGGTATTACTTTTGAAGATGAACTTTTTTTTAACTTGTTTAATGCCGGTTGCTCACCCAGAAATAATGATATGGTTCAACAGTAACTGTACTGTAATCCGTAGATACACATGGTGAGGAGTGGCTTAGGACCGGGGAAGTTCCGTTCTAACCAACTCATTAAATCGATTTTTAGGATTATTCGAAGCGGAATCGAAACTTGGAAATAAATGTGCTAGTCAAATTCTCCACAAAGCAAATGACATTTTACCGACACCGGGCGTTGTCACGTTTCTTTCTCGACAGTTTTACACATTTCCATCAGGTCTAGCCATTGTTAGCCAGATTGACCCACCCAAGTTGTTAGAGCTGTAGCCATAGATAATATAACAGTAGATGGGATGATGTCATAGAGCCCCTATAAATCACTATGGAGCAGTTTGACAGCCATCTTACCTGAGACCTGTTCTGATCAATCTACAATACACACACATGGTAGAACTGGCATTTCAGTTCTTATAATAGTTACATTTCCTTAATAATATATAAATGGTCACTGTCATGCATAGCATAATACATAAAATTACCGTACTTTTCAGAATATTAACAAGCAAATCCATTTGAAATAGTTTTCAATCATTTCTTAATTTAAGAGTACAAAATGGCTCTGGTCTAATGTAGGAAGATACAGTATAGTACTTTAAATACAGTGCAAATGTATATTTCTTTATTTCCGAAGATAACAGGTAACTGTGGTTTTAAATTATAATACATGTATGTATTGTATATACAGTGGATATAAAAAGTCTACACACCCCTGTTAAAATGCCAGGTTCTTGTGATGTAAAAGAATGAGACAAAGATAAATCATGTCAGAACTTTTTCCAACTTTAATGTGACCTATAATATGAACAATTCAATTGAAAAACAAACTGAAATCTTTGAGGGGGAAAAATAAAAAATAAAAGACACACAATAACCTGGTTGCATAAGTCTGCACACCCTTAAACTAATACTTTGTTGAAGCACCTTTTGATTTTATTACAGCACTCAGTCTTTTTGGGTAGGAGTCTATTAGCATGGCACATCTTGACGTGGCAATATTTGCCCACTCTTCTTTGCAAAAGCGCTCCAAATCTGTCAGATTGCGAGGAAATCTCCTGTGCATAGCCCTCTTCAGATCACCCCACAGATGTTCAATTGGATTCAGGTCTGGGCTCTGGCTGGGCCATTCCAAAACGTTAATCTTCTTCTGGTGAAGCCATGCTTTTGTGGATTTGGATGTGTGCTTTGGGTTGTTGTCGTGCTGAAAGGTGAATTTCATCTTCAGCTTTCTAACGGACGCCTGAAGGTTTTGTGCCAAAATTGCCTGGTATTTGGAGCTGTTCATAATTCCCTCCACCCTCACTAAGGCCCTGGTTCCAGCTGAAGAAAAACAGCCCCAAAGCATGATGCTGCCACCACCATGCTTCAATGTTGGTATGGTGTTCTTTGGGTGATGTGCAGTGTTGTTTTTGAGCCAAACATACCTTTTGGAATTATGGCCAAAAAAGTTCAACCTTGGTTTCATCAGACCATAACAAATTTTCCCACGTGCTTTTGGGGGACTTGATGTTTGTTTTTGCAAACTTCAGCCGGGCTTGGATGTTTTTCTTTGTAAGACAAGGCTTCCGTCTTGCCACCCTACCCCATAGCCCATTCATATGAAGAATACGGGAGATTGTTGTCACATGTAGCACACAGCCAGTACTTGCCATAAATTCCTGCAGTTCCTTTAATGTTGCTGTAGGCCTCTTGGAAGTCTCCCTGACCAGTTTTCTTCTCGTCTTTTCATCAATTTTGGAGGGACGTCCAGTTCTTGGTAATGTCTCTGTTGTGCCATATTTTCTCCACTTGATGATGACGGTCTTCACTGTGTTCCATGGTATATCTAATGCTTTGGAAAAAAAAGATTCAGTTATAAGAGGGTGTGCACACCTATGCAACCAGGGTATTGTAAGGTTTTTATTTTTCATTTTTCCCCCTCGAAGATTTCAGTTTGTTTTTCAATTGAATTGTTCACATTATAGGTCACATTAAAAGTGGAAAAAGTTCTGACATGATTTATCTTTGTCTCATTCTTTTACATCACAAAAACCTGGCATTTTCACAGGGGTGTGTAGACTTTTTATATCCACTGTACATATAAATATTATAATTTCATTTCGTTGTAGAAATCACTTTTAGTAACAGTACGCTAAACAGAACAAGCTAGCTCACTGAATTTGGTATGCTAACAGTAGCATTGTAATCGGAGGACGGAAATTGGAGTAACAAGGCTACTTTTTGTGGACAAAGGCTACCCAACATCACCATCTGCAATGTTTATATACAGTAATTAAATTTTTTCGACGAAGCGCGCTATTTCACATGTTGTGTACAACATGCTGTAGCAAGCTAGCTGAGACCATTATAATTTTAAAAAACAAACAGAATTCTGATACTGTAAAGTTACGTAGCTCAACAGCTAAAGTCAGGCTGGATTAGCTTTCTTGTTCATTGATTAAAAACATGGAATGTACAGTTAAGTATGTTATCATACATTTCTACACTATTGCTGATGCGTGAATAATGTTTCCCACCTCCTTTGTATCATTCATCCTTTTTCTGGACCAAATTACTGCTGCACAAAATACCACCATGGCTAGTGTTAAGTGGCTTGACTTTTCCTGAACTGGTCCCAGGTAAGATGGCAGAGCTATTGAGACGTCAGAACTATATGTCCTATCTATGCTTTTATATCTATAATACGCTGTTTAAGCGATAATACCCTGTTAAAACGGCCAGTGGCAAACGCCATACATAGACTCTATTTGTGGTGGAGGTAAACTTGGTAAGAAACATCAGTTTAACTGTATGAATGTCACTCACGAATGGCCAATTAACTGTTAAAACGGCCAGTGGCAAAAGAGGATTTGTTCAGGATAGACAGAAGAAGCTATACTGACACCTGGCAAATGTATAGCTCCATGATGTAGTGGTTAACGACACTACACCACGTGGGTGACCTGGGTTCGAATCTCGAGAGGACAGCACTTTCTATTGTGGGCCGGCTGAACTAGGCTTGCCTGGTTTTTTTAATACATATGTAGGATTTGACCCTTGTGTGTTATTTTTATTTTTATTTTTTTTTTTTTTTCTCCTCTGCCTGTCCAGGACTAGTAGACATTTTATTGGATTTAAGTGTATCCAGCCTATAGTTTCTGCTTGGCTATTTTCCTAAGCCCCCAAACACATTGGCTCCACAATGTTTCTAGCATACAAAGCATATCATTCCCTCTTCATTATGTCTGAGCCACCCGAAAACATTTTGCCATTGAGCATCAAAACTGTTTATTAGAAGATCTAGGAATCACATAAAAAAATTAAAAATCGCTCATGAAGATTTATAATTAATCACAATCAATATTGTTGTCTATTTTCATTGTTATACTGTGTTCTTGTTAATTTGACTTGCATTAAAAACTCATCAGAGCTGTAGGCCTATATATTACAGACTTGTTGTATTGTTTTTTCCTCCATCCTTGCCTTGACGCCACATCATTTATCCCCCTCTCTTGACTTCCTTCAGCTGTAGGCTACTTGACTATGCTGCTTGAGCTCATCCAGTGTCTTCACGTTCACATTTGTATTGTTAGTGACTTAAATATGTTAATCGTACATTTTTACACTGTGTATTGCATGTAAAATGTTGTTGGGGACAGTAGCCTACATACCCTAATCTTATTGTCTTTTCACCAGTCATCTTTGTCTGTCTTTTGAACTCTGTGATTCTACTAGATGTCATCTGAAACGTTAACAAATGTTATGCGGATTGGATGTAGTTTAGGCATTACTAAGTTTTATTTAAATATTTTGACATGTTTGGGTGTTTAAGAACTATGATCCACTTTTTCCGATGTCACTCATCTCGGTGACGTCAGGACCTGTAAGGTCCTGTATGCAAGGTTGCCAGGTCATTGACAGTAAACTGTGAAATCTGCGCAAATGCTATATCTTCTATATAACCCTATCTGTAAATTGACCCGCCCAAGCTCATTAAAAATAGTCCAGTTGTGGGGGAAACTTACCCATCTGGCAACACTGCCACTATGGAGACTGTTTCCTCCTACGGTCACATTCACTGCAGTATATCGCTGGTAGGTTATTTAGCGTATGAGCGCAAAATCATGTTTTACCATGCCGACGCACAGAGGCCGTGTGAGATTTTGGGAAGGCAGCCGCCTTTGATTTTATATGCAGGAAAATCCCTGAATAAGTACTAGTATGATTAGGGCTGCAACTAAACTGTTTTGATAATCAATTCTACTTTGATTAATGGGATGATGATGATAATGCATTATTTATATTAATTATAGTGCTTTTCAAGGACCCCAAGACGCTTTACAAAATGAACATGGAACAGAAACAAACGGATACCATGAGAAAACAAAGAAAATTGAGAGAATGGAATTTGTAATGCATTTAAATGAAATCTAGATCTCACCAAATTTGACACAAATTGGGTTAATTCATCAGTAACATTGAGAATGGTTAGCTAGTCGGAGCAGATCAACTACACAAAGTTGTTTACCAGTTTGTTGGTGAAAAACTTGCATGCATTCCAGATGAACTATTTCTCATTTAAAAATGTAACTCCATGAATGCAAATTAAAATAATTGACGAATTTGTGTCATATTAACTTGCCGTGCTGAGCACTATTCATTTTCTGTTATTCCGTCTACACCGCATGTTCTCTTTAAATGCTTATGCATTACAGTCTTGCTCCCATACCGTCTGCTTTGCAAATTTTGCGACAAACTGTTTTCGTTGAATTCTGAAACGTAAAGTGGTCCCATACCTTAAGTTTTTGATTGTACACGACTTCCCTCCGGTGTAACCTCCACCATCTTTCAAAAGGTATTTTTATTTTTTGCTGGTGTAGACCCAACTCATCGATAGTGACATTCGTGGCCAATAATTTTGATTATCGATGTTATCGATTAGTTGTTGCAGCCCTACTTATAATATTAGTATTTAATCTGCTGTTACTAGTAAAACTGAAAAGTTACTAGTAAATATTGGAATAGTTACTAGAAATTATAGTAAAAATTGTAATAATACACAAGTACAGACCTCACAGTGGGTATCATTGACTAATTTTTTTAAACAACCATTACAAATGTTCAAAAAATGTCAGAAGTGCCTGCAATTAACTCAATAGATGATTTGACCTTACCTAAAGGTGATATAAGCCATTCAAAAATAAACATGCTTAAACCCTTATCACTTCCATTTAGTTAGTAGTGGCTAAAGTTTGCCTGAGTTTGTAATGGCTGTTTAAAGAGAACTGAATCATAGATCTTTTTTTTTTCTCATGGCCCATAGACTATTTTCAGGACAAGAAGCCATCTAACATCACGTATAAAAAACACTATTTTCCCATCAGTCTACAGTACAGACTTTCTGTATTGCTGTATGGCTTCACTGCCAGTGTATAAATAACTTTTGAAATGGAAACTGTCATAGTTTCCAAAAACCCGCCCCTCCCCCTTTCCAGTTACATTTGGTGTAACATTAAAATGCATGCCGTATGAAATGTAAAGTTGTATTTTAACCACAGATTTGTGTTTTCTGTTTTATAAATGCAGGAAATGGAGAGAAGATTAGAAGAAAAGCTTAGGATCAGTCAAAAAGAGAAGTGAGTAAAGAAGCATTCAGTGTTTGAAATAGTAGCCCTCGACAGACACTCAATAGGACACAAACAAACACACACATCATTCTTCACGTAAAGAAGTCACAGATAAATTATTTTAGAATTAACAGGATATAGTCTCTTAATAAAAGGTATTTGTATATCATTACTTAATTGTTACTCAACATGTCCTGCCCACCTTACACTTACTAATATGTACTTTTTCCATTGGTCCTTCCTTCATCTCCCACTGGTACAGACACATTCATAGCCCCCTCTCTTAATGAAAGCCCATTTTCACTGGAATCATTCTCAATAGTTTGTTGTCATGCCCCCAGAGTGTCCAGTAATATCTCTACGAGGTCGCCATTGAAGACGGCCATCGTGATCCAGGAGAACTCTTCCCATACAGCCCCCCTGCCCCAGATCCGCATTCTGAAACGGCCCTCTAGTAACGGATCATCCGGGTTATCCCAGGGTCAGAACCGGCCTGCGCCACAGGTCAAGTCCCTGGCCCAGCGGGAGGCGGAATACGCCGAGGCCAGGAAGAGAATATTGGGCAGTGCCAGTCCTGAAGACACTCCCCAGGAAAAGCCAAACACAGAACGGTAAATAAATTCCTCACATCCTACACCTGTTAACAGTCGACAGTGCTGGACAAAATGGTGTCCAGGGCACATCTGCTATGTTACGACTCTTAATCCCAAGTAGAGGTGTGAATGTTGAAATGTTCAACAAAAAATGTTAATCAAACAACTTGGGTCTATTTATGAAGAAAATAAATGTAAATTTAAAATTGTGACTAGACAAGTTTTAAAGAGACGTGGAGGATATCTATTGATGACCCTTTCGAAATTGCCCCATTATCCTTTGAAATTGCTTTGTATTAACAGCATACACTGATGAGCCAAAACATTATGACCTCTCACAGGTGAAGCGAATAATGTTGAACATCTCCTAACAAGAGAGAACTTGAGAACTGTCATCTTTTTGTGTGTGTATTTACCTTTTAGCCTAAGTCAAGTTGAGCATCTGGCTGTGCAATGTAGCAGTGTTCTTGTAGCACACAAGATGATTACAAAACAGCAACAGATTGGATCAGTGAAAAATAATTCTGCTAGGCAAGTGTAGGGTACATAATGTATAGTTAACATTTAAACAAGGCCGATATGAAGCTGCAACAACTACTATGGGTTTATAATCTGACTAGGATTCCAACACTCCAACAATTTAGTTTGTTTTAGCTTAAAAAATGCTGCCGGCCTATATTGGGTGATGTTGCATAAGGGATAGTTCGGCCCAGATTCATATTTGGGTAAAAGTCCACTTACCCTGAGTTGTTCCTAAAGGCACATAGTAATTTTTCTAAACAATCCGTTGTTCAGCTCTGTGCCAGTCTGTAATTAGCATTATTAGCATTGTCCAAATTCATGAGTGGATATGGTGCGTCCCGCTTTACAAAAGCTGCATTTCAAGCGGAAAACTACTCCAATCTCCATCTACAGTAAATGTTATTGATCTGATGCCCATGACATCTGATTCAGTAAACTTGAGTCCATGAATTTTGTCTTGTTTTAAAATAATTTGATGCATTTTGTGCAAATGATAAAGTACTTGGAATGTGAAATTTCACAATAGCATGTTTCTCTATTTGATAACGTGACTTACACATAACCACACCATTGAAATCTGTTCTTGGTCTTTTCCCTACCTCTAGACCAGGGAATACAAATTCTACCCCACCTCCGGAGGACCGATCAAACAATCATGCTGTCTGCCAATAAGGCAGGCCCTGATGGCTCGCAAGGCTTCCAAAAAAGATAAAGTGACAAGGGGAGATCCTGCCACGAGTAGATTGAATGAATGGCTGTGTCCCCATTCAGAAGGGTTTTTAAAAAACAATTTCCTCAAATTCCATTGTATGGGATCTGCTGTGAATCTGAATGCATATTTCCTACCCTCTCATGGCTTCCACTGCTAATGTGTGGAATGGCATGGAGGGCCCCACACCCACTGTTTAACACTGTGATATGAGCATCTTTTGCTCACTGTGATGATCCCTTTAAGGACCCCACTTTACACCAATGTTGCCCACGGAGTCCCCTCCTCTGCCCAAAGTGAGACTTGGAACTGGCCCCTGGCAAGCCAATGGCCTGCCACGTGTGAGGCTAATCTGGATATCAGCAATGGACACTTTCATATGGAAATACTGAAAGCAGGGCATGCCTAAGAACTGATCTGAAAAATGTAGTGATGGAAGCAAAGAAATTGTGGTTCATGATACCAGCTTCACGAAGCAATAATACTAGAGATTTCAGTGCCCTTTTCTCCACAGCCCACATCCTCTTGTTTTTATTTTGTCAGTGTTTTGTCTCGTTTGGTTTTTATTCAGATTTTGGTTATTGTCTATGATGGAATGTGTACATTGCCATTCAAATTTTATAGAGGGTAAGGGAGGTATGTGGCAGTTGAGTTGATGGTTGTCATTTTTTTATTAAGATTTTTCTAGTGTCTTAGACTATCCTGATTTTCTATTTAAAAATTAAAACATTTAAATAAACAGTACAACGTCAACAAATGGAGATAATTGTAGATATTGTTCCATTTCAAGCTGTTTTGTTTGCCTTTTTGTATGACGATTCTGTGGTGATATCAGTGCAGTGTTTTAATCGACATAAACCAATCTCCATTTTAAGTCATTCTGTAAATATCAGTTCATTTAAATTCAGCTGTAGATAGTGTATTGGTGCTGTTAAGAAATAAATGGGGCTTGAGGTGCATATGGAAAATAAATGTAGGTTTCTGGTGTACCCTCAACGCCTTTCCAGCCCCCATATCAATCGTGTGTTTTTCTTTTCATGTTGGAACTCAGGTGCTGAGGAGACTGAAATGATTGTCAAAGACTAGAAAGAGTCAAGTGCAAAGAGGCTGATGTTTATAATAAAGCTTGAGTACCTACTTTCAGAGCATGTGTTTCTGACTTGCATATCGGGGACAAAGATGTTCACAAACTGGTTAAATCAGAAATATGTTATGAATGGTTAAATGTGTCAATCATTGATTTTATAACATTTTTACATCAGCAGTTGCTGTAAAGTGATTATACAGATACACAGATGGAAATGCCAAAGAGCAAGCGTCAGTAAGAAACTGATGCCCAACGGCTAGGGAGAAACTCCCCAGTAGGGTAGGACCCTTGGAATAAACCTAGAGAGGAGCCGCAATCTGAGAGGAGCAGCAGACAGAAGGAAATCTCCCCCGGGTTTGGGCTAGAGGGCAGCCCTCCCAGTGGAATATAATACCAGACTACTCTTAATCATAAACCCTACTGAAGATATCGTCAGTAAATACATAGGTTGCCTTAACCGGTAGACAGTGTAGAGAGGCTGGAATAATGTGATACATTTTATTTATTATAGTTAGGTTCTGGAAGCTGTTTTTAGCATTTGAGGTTTATCTAATTTCATCAGAGTATCCGGAGAGAAGAGCATTGCCGTATCCTAACCTTGAGGTAGCAATGGTGTGTCTGTATGTTCAATAGATATGAACTCAGTTAAGTAGATACTGTCCTTTTCACTGTACTAGGTGACTGTACGGAATAAACTGGTTACAGTGTATGTTTTGGGAAAAAGGCATCTCTGTCAGTCTGTCTGTTAGGTGGTCAGCCTCTGGCTTCCTCAGTATGCCATGAAGATATTTGCATGCATATGAACACACTACTCGGTCTGATATTTCTCAAAAGAACCCAGAGTCATTGCCCTCTAGCAGCCATGTTGCTGCTTCAGGTGGAAAATTAGCAACATTTTAGTATATTTTTATCCATCAACCATTCATCTGTTGTGGTCATTAACAATATATTTTCAAAGTTTTCACCTAACATGATATTATTGAGGAGGTATTGGATATGAACTAATGCCGCGTTTCCACTGGTGCTTTACCCTGGTACCAGGGCTACACCGGTGATTTATGGTAATGTTGGCTCCAGACTTTTCTGTTTACACTATACATTTGGAACCAAGGACTTAAGGGGCTCACATGGGGAAGGACGAGTAAACTATCAACGTGATTTGGTTTTCCGGTTACGAAAAATAAAAGGCGATATCTTTCTGGTAATAAAATAAAAAATAATGCCATGCCAACATTAACATAAATCACCGGTATAGCCCTGGTACCGGGGTAAAGCACCAGTGGAAACGCGACACAAGTGAGAGCCGGGCTACTCGGCCATGGCCGAGTGGCCGACTGGCCCTGGCCTGTGTCAGTGGAAATAGAAAAAAATCTGGACTTTAGGGTAAAACACCAGTGTTTGGCACCAGTAGAAACACAGCATTAATGCCCAGTCATTTATGAAACCTCAACTGTGCATTTCATACTGGCCAGTGGAGAACAAGAATAAGTGTTTATGTAGGCAATAAAACATTCTAACTCAATCGCTTGTCAAAAGCTTTTGAACAAATTGTTCTTTGGAGAGATAAGACATAAGGTTTGTTAAATGAAGGCTTAGAAGATATAAGTTTACCCTATCATAAGGGCACAGTCTCTCCTAGTATCAACAAACATCGCTTAGGAACTGATAAGCGATTCTTCCCAGGGAAGAAAATATGTTCAAAGAACAATAAAGTTCATATGACAAACTATTTTTGGCATTCCTAGAAATTCTACTAATACTCCCTTAAAACATCCATCAACTGGGAACAGAAATGAGCAAAAAGCACATTGACCTTGATAAATTTGGCAATTTAACAAGTTTATATCAACTGACGCTGTGATTAACCTGTCTGGAAAAAGATGCAAGTGAATTATCCCCCACACACCATGGAGGTACATTTTGTTTTCTTTTGATTTGTTTGTGAGTGAGAGCATCAAGGCACACGCTAATCAGGCCTCTCTCATGGCTCTGTGACACCTGGTTTCTGGGTTCCATAGCAGAATATCCTGATTCAGCTGTTTTTTTTTACCCTCAATGGTCCTATCAACTGCAGTGCCAAAGTCATATGGGGACAACAATGAGCTGTCTAAGGACATGGCATCTTGGTCGGTAAGAGCTGGGTCTGCCCAGCATCTCTAAAGCTCTGTAAGAAAAGTTGATGAATATGACATGTAATGTGGATCCTGCAGGAGTTGATCTGCTGTGGGGTTGCTTCTTCATTGCTTTTTTGCTGCTATTGAGTTGAAGTTATTCTTCAACATTTTACCTAATCCAGACAGTTTGACCAGGTCAAAAAAACAGATGTGTCAGGTGTTTCATTTGCCTAGTAGTTGAATTGGACACTGTGCTGTCTGAAGATTTAGAAGAAGTGAGAGCATGTAGAGCAGGAAGAGAGTAGGTCCAAGCACAGAACTTTGTGGGTAACAACAGGTTATATAGTGGACTCCTATGATCTTGCCTCTGACATCCTGCTTGGGGTTAGAAAGGTAAGAGATGAACCAGTTTAGGCCAGTCCCATAGATGGCAGAGTGTGCTCAAGTGCTGCAGTAGAATGCTGGATTTACTGGGTCAAAAGCAGCACTGAGGTGCAGAAGAATCAGGATGGTGGAGTATCCTGTATCTGGGCCATGAGCAAGTCATCACAACCTTCAACAAAGCTGTCTCAGTACTACACATTGGAACCAGGCTGGAAAGTCTTGTCAATCTGAGTTGAGGTGTGATAGATTACTATCTTCTCCAGAACTCTAGATAGAAATGAGTTCGGAATAATTCCTTGAGCAAGGGGGCCGTCATCTTAAATAGTCATGCTACCTGCCCAGGGACTTATTGAACAAACTATTAACAAATTGAGTGAGTGCAACTGATCATGTTTTGGACAGTGAACAGCAAAAGGGTTGAGGGGTGCGCTGATAGAAATAATCAAACAAAAATGAAAACTAAGAGAGCAGCAGGTGTCCCTACAGCGGTCACTTAGAAATGGAGCAGATAGGGGTGGTAGGGTAGGATCCTGAGATTATGGTTAGCGAACACAATTTTCTCTCTGAAATTAATTTGAAGAACTAAGGCAAATTTGTTCCATTGTTTGGTAGTTGCTGTGGGAGGGACAGAGTATGTAGGTCAGAGGAGGCGACGGAACATGGAGAACACTGTCCAGGAAACTTCACCACTGTCAGTGGAAGAGTAGAAGGTAGAGCAGGCTGCTTTTAATAATTGCAAATAACAAGTGGTGGTCTTTGTGGGCTAGTATTGGCCAGCGTTTCTCCACAAAAATTCTCTTGCAGCTATGGCTCCTCTGCGAACCATGGGGAGGATGTTGGAATGACATGACATTACACAGGCAAGGATGTTTAATGTGCATAGTGCAGTTATACAGGTCAACCATCTCACCAGGGGTAGACTTGTGAAAGTCATTAAGGCAGGCTGTACAGACTCCTTCCCTACACAAGGATCCGTTACTCCTTGTGTAGGGAAGGGGGGGGGTGCGCTGCAAGTGTATAAAGCTAGTATGGGACTAAGTCAATAATACAAACTGATAGATGGACCATAATCAAAGTTAAAATGGGGAAAATAAACACCCTGCAGATGTCTTCTGGTCATTTATGCTATTAGTACAGTAAAAATCTAATAAATGGTTCCTTTAATATTTAGTAAATCATTCATTCTACTACCTAACACTCAGCAACAAACATTCATAAAACTGGACAGGATTCTTTTACAAAATATATTTTATTATATGCATTTTACTCACATTGTTTGCATAAAACAGATTTCAGATGTTTTTTTACTGCTCAGTATTATTATATAGGGCTCTCAAAATTTTAAAAAGTAAATATTATAGGAGGACTAAAACATCTCTGCCAGGTCTGATGTAAAAGATAATGTCAAATATCACAACTGATCTAGCCTAGGATAGGCTAGCTTTTGATCCATGTTCAACATGAACTAATCAATCTGCTTCTGGGACCAATTGCTTTAATCTTTTGACTGCTACAACACTGACAAATAGTTTTGTTCCAATTTAAGTAATGGGGAATTAAGTGTTAAATCAATGCATTCAGCTATGCAGTGCTAAATATTCTTATTTGGTTTGCTAGCAAGGCAACATTAGCATAGCTGCCTAGCTACTTCAAATTGTGTTTTTGAAGTAATCTAACAAAATTACAAGGAATGGTTTAACTGTTGAACTCAGCGCCACAGGAAAGACAGACTGCTGCATGGCTGATCTATCTAGTATAAAGTGTGTTGTATTTTGCTTCAAAGGGTCTGTGCATTCCAGATAGTTAGGTGCCTGCAAGCTAAATTGTGGTTGTTGGCTAGTGAATGTACACTCCTCCAAGCGATTGAAAGCTGACAAGTACCTCCAGGTTAAGTGAGAGCAAGCAGAATGGCTTTGTGAGATATTCTTCAGTGCACACAGATCATCGACTTTCCCGAGCCAGTCGGGTGTTGCTGTGATGAGGTAAGGACATAATAATTGGATTTCATGAAATTGGAAAGGGGAGAAATACAGGGTAAAACAATTAAAATAAAATAACTAACTTTGACAGCCATATTATTATTGTGGATGTGGATCAGACTTGAGGCACTATTTGGCAGTAGTAGTAATAATAATAATAATAATGTAATAATAATAATAATATTGTCCAATGGGAGTGAAGTCTCATGCTAGCTCAGGCCAATCACTGTGCACTGGATCGGGGCTAGTGGTTCGTGCAGGGGTGGCCAAGAGGGAGATTCTGACAGAAGGACATCTAGGCGCTTGTATTGCTTCTTGGACTGTTTCCTCCTTCGTAGCAGATACAGGCAGTTCAAAATATCATGGTCTATCAGCACCTAAAGAAGAGCCAGGGGCATTAAGGACTTAATACTAATGAGATTACCCAAAGAAAGGATGCTTTTAATAATATTGGAACAGGGCCCTTGGCTCTGCATACAGTACCTCTAATAGGAAGCAGGTGATGAAGTTGAGTGCAGCGAGGGCCACAAGCAGCATTTTGAAGTTCATATCAGGGATGTCATACAGCTTCAGCAGCTTGCGAATGAAAGGCATAGGAGCTAGCACCAGCCAACTCATCAGCACGAACAACACCAGCAGTACACACACAAAAACCACTGCCGGGATGTGGGGAGGGAGGAGAGAGAGAGAAGGCCATCATGTAAGAGACGTAGGTAGCTGCTGTGACCAGAGTTCACAGATTAAAGGGATAGCTTACTCAAAAATAGATTTGTAACTCAAAATTAGTTCCAAGTTTAATCTATTCACACCGCTTTTCAGGTTGAGCAATCAAGTGAACTACCATACAACACATTGAATGAATATTAAGCAGTGTCTTTGTGATTTTCAAGGAACATTTCTATATTGTTACCAAACCCCACAAAGAATGGTGTGAAACATCTGGAGTACCCTGATTGGTGCCTTACCGTTATAGTACAGAGGTTTCTTGTAAGGGTATCCTTTCGTCACCACTACTGCCATGATGATGTACTGGTACCCTGATAAGGCAAATACACTAGTGTCCTCAAGGTTGGGCAGGTTATTTGCTCCTGACATTGTTGAATTAAGAGGAACAAACCTAAAAGACAGCATCGATTAGAGAATGAAAATAGGTTCATATTCTAGATGTTCTACTTCATCACATTTAAGTCATTGGCTTTTTGTTTTATACATCATCTTTAACCTCAATGAGATTTAAATCATTCCCCAAATCATTCCAAGTAATAGCAATTTAGTCCTTCATGGTTCTATTGCAATTTGAACCACTCATTTACCCTCCTATCCAATCCTCCAAATGTCAAAACATTATTCTCTGAAGAATAGGGCTTGAATTTGCCAAAGGCCCCACGATTCAAACAGTCACATTACTCAAGGGCCAATAAAATATTTATTGCAATTATACATGTATAATGATCAACACTTATTTCAATTTGATTTTAATAGTGATTTTGTAATTCCTTATTCCTAACATTTTGCTCAATATGTCTGCTGCAGACTTGATCAGTCATGGTAATAGGTGTTGAAAATGTTGGCTCACCATTTAAACAGACAGAGAGAAGATGGAAGCTATAGGATAAGAAATATCTGAGTTTTGGAGCAGTACAGCTGACTAGGGTAGGGCTTGATAACAATAAACAGCTCAAAAAGTAAAAAATGCATTTACATACATGTTTTATTTTAGAATTGCTACTTGGGAGTCAGATAGTGGACTGCTTAAGTACTCACCCTCTCCTTGGACCTTTTCACATTATGAAATGTGATTGAAATTGTGTGTTACAAAGTGTGATTGAAATTGATGCATGCAAAATAATAAATTGAACAAAAATGTAAATGCAACCATTTCAAAGATTCTATTGAGTTATAATTAATTTAAGGAAATATGCCTCCTTATTTTCAAGCATGGTGATGGCAGCATTACTAGTTTAAAAACACCAACACACAAAACACACTATTATTTAACGTCATCCATTTAACTTGGAACCAAAATTTGGAACCAAACTTTTAAAAGCATTTTGTTGTAGTAATTTGTTCTTACAAAATTACAATCATTGATTTTGAGTTTCAGTGTTTGAAGATGAAACTTTTTTGACAAGGATATTTAGTTCTTGATTAAGAATCATGTTTTTCTTTTTATCAATTCTTACCAGTCCTGGGAGATGGTGATCACCAGAGCAGATACCTGGCCAAGGATGAGCAGGAGGGTGTGCAATGTCAGGCTTGCCAGAACTGGCAGTGAAAGCAGGCTGGCGGGGGGCCGCTGGGGGTGCAGCTCCGTGCTTGGGCCCCCTTTGCCCATCACGATAGCCAGCAGTGTCACCAGGACCATGTCAAAGAACAGGAACTGCAGGTCACCCAGATTAGTCTTCTCCTAAATGGGTGAACATATTTTATAAGTGGGGGTGTGGAAAAGATTCAAAGGTTTTCTTTAGATCCAGAAAATATTATATTATTTTTAATTATTTTTCAAAAAATGCAATACAATTGAGTATAATGATGAAACATGAGGAAGTACAGACCCCTTCAAAAGGGCACCTGAGCTATTGCATACATTATCTGGCCTGTCTGTTGCTTTTCTTTTCACAGGGAAAGGCTTGGCAGAGGAACTACTACAGAACTTACAGTGTAGAGGATTAACACAGAGGTGAACTGGATGAGACTGTACAAGGCCATGTACTTGAACAGACTGAATGAAGTCACCAGAGAACACCGGCCCTCCCTGTGTGAGACAGAAGTAAAATCACCCTCAACAGCACACATTTTTTAAAAATGAAACTATAGTACTTTGTACTGCTGGATGTTTCTTAGATATTAGGCAACTTATGAACTGATTTCCTTACCGGATGAGAAGAGGCACGCAGCTGATATTGTCTGATTTGGAAGTAAAGGGAGAGGCAACCGACGCCTCAGCCTCCGACAGAGACACACCTACATCTGCAGCCCTCAGGGCTCCGCAGTCATTGGCGCCGTCTCCACACATGCCCACACGGTAGCTACAGAGTAAGGGAGACAAGGTGAATGCCCAAAATGCATGCCAACACCCTATAGCTTCTGTTTCAAATATAGCCGAGCCAATCAATGGAATAAACTGCCCGTCAGTCTGTTCCTTCATGTACAATCCCTTGCAGAATTACAAATGGTACATTGACATACTGTTGTATAGTATTATAAAACATTGATAATAAAAATCAATTATTATATGGTAACAATGTTTTTTTTTTTTTTTTTAAACGGAAATATGTTGCTTGCATAAGTAATCAAATCACCGTGCTTTCTTTGACCTCCACCGAGTCCTTAAAACCAATCAAAGCGTACCCCAACCTTGGTATATGGCTGGACTACTCACTGTCATTCCATACCCTTATCACCCACCTTCAATCTAAAGTTAAATAAAATAATTGTTTCTTGTTCCATAATAAGGCATCCTTCACCCACTGCCAAGTACAATGCCCTCCAGAATAAGACTGTACTTATTCGAAACCCTTGTTAAAGCAAAAAAGGCTTTTAAAAATAGTTTTTTCACCAGATTGGTCTTATACTCAAAATTTGTTGGTACTTTAATGGAGGTAAAATTTTTATATGGATCTGGAGGAATGTGTTGGGTCATTGTCCTGGAAAATCCAACAGCAACTCCAATTATGTGAAATTCCAGTGATGACTTCCACTTCAGTAATTATAAAGATCGAACAACAGATGGTATAAAGTGTTTAACAGGATCTCATCAACATCTCAGTGGTTTTATTTTATATTTTTGCATATAGATAATTTACCAGATGTGCAAAGACACTCATGTCTACCTGCAACATTGGAAACGCAATCTTGTAGCACATTCAGGGTTTAAAACACTTTGTACCTGAGGTCTGTATCTGCCCGCTGCAGAAGGAAACCGCAACACATTCAATGGCCGCATAAAAGCTCATCCTCTGCCACCTACCCTCCATCGAAGTTTTACATGACTCCCAGTACCCTACCACCCTGGTCATTACTGTTCCAAAAATTCTCCTCTGACCAAAAACATCTACTACCTGAATGGTTTCCTTCACATGTTGTGGCCCTCAGTAAATTACCATCTGCCTCAGAGGGGGCAGTCACATTAAGATCCTGTATCTGTACAGAATTCCTTTGCCTTTCCTTTCCTCTAGGTAAGACAACCGATCTCATTCTAGTCCTCTGTTCTTAATACATCTCCACTGCTGCTCTTACTTTAGTTTCTGCAGCTCTTTGACCAGCTGAGTTTTCTGTTCAGGGGCCATCCGTGCGTAGACCGTTCCTCGCATCAACACCTGCAAACACAACATACTCATAAGGCTTTGTCTATTCTACACAATAGAATGACAGTGACAATTCAGAACCAGTTCCCTGGAATGTGTTAAAACTACTCAGCCAACCTTTGGCAGATACTCAGGGAAGTAGTCACACAGGGCAGAGAAGGACATTCCATTTATAGCCAGGTGATATTTGTTACCACCCTGGTACAGACCCTAACAAAACAAGAGGTGATTAACTGGATTGTTACAGACAGTCCCTTCTGTAATAGTTATGGTACAAGGCATACACCTTTATTCATGATAACATGAAAGAACAATGAGGCAGAACCTAACTTTCACATCCTTGAATTGCACTAGCATGAGATTAAGGCAAACCTGATTGTGTATGTCTACGGAACCATGTGGAGACTCTGTCCCTTCTTCCCCCAGGTGAAAGCGCAATGAGGGCAGAGACTGGTCTGTGTGGGGGGTGGCATGGACAAAAATCACCCGCTCATCTGTGCCCACCATCCCACAGGCTTGAGCCACGTTGACTGCAGTCAGAATGTTGTCACCTGTGAAGAAAAAGGATTTTTATTTTACCATTATTTAGAGAGAAGTCATTCTAAGACCCAGTTCTTTACAGCTGAGCCCTGTTAAAGACAATGAAAAGCGGCAAATTTGAAAAACACATACGAAAAGCAGTCACAATGAACAATAAGGTAATTTATCAAATATCTACAAAACATATCTTAAGATTATTGGGCAAAACACTCCATACCTAATTCTGAATGAGCCTGCGGTATCTCTAAGACTAGGCATGTTTGATAACTTCAGATTTGTCTATTTTTCAAGTAAAATGCAAGTCAACTCAGGTGTATAAATGACAATGATGTGTGAAAGTTCACACCAGTAATAATATGTGGCATGATAAAGCTGTACAATAGACTGAATCTAGAAGTTTCAGTAATGAGGCTGAGGTCTGCATGCAGTATATAGCACTTCACCATAGTCTAGTTCTAACATAGAGGTGGCTTGTATAATTTAATTTCAGTGCTGACAAGACAGACATGAGTTGTTTCTATAAGAAGACAGTATTAAGCCTCAGCTTCTTCACAAACTCAGTAATGTTTTGAAAGACAGATTTTCTGTGAGTGAACACATTTTATAACAGAAGCATCCAGGGTAATAATGTTAAGATTATCTAAATATTGATTTTGGGACTTAAAGAACAGCATATTTTATTTAATTTGTATTTAGAACCAGCTTAATTTCCATTAGGGAATTTGTATTTAGAACCGGCTTGAATTCAATAAGGGAATTTGTATTTAGAACCAGCTTAAATTCCATAAGGGAATTTTGTAGTTTTGGGAAAACAGACTGCCGGTGTGCAAACGCTGGCAGCAGCACACAGTGCTGTGTGATCACTGTGAAAAGTGAAATTACATTTTCTCACAGAGTTACAAATATAATTTATACAGAGTGAACAAAGAACACAAAATGTAACCCTGGGGAACACTTGTGGACTATGAGAAAATCAGATTCAACCCCATTGGTTACTATGGCCTGGATCTATCGCTATTAATACCTGTGACCATGACGCTACGCAGATGTGCCAATCTGAGGGTATCGATGACCTCTGCACTCTCCCTCTTGACCAGATTTTTCATAACCAGCAGACCCAAGAACTGCACATCTCTCTCTACCTCTTCCCTGTGAACACAGTCAGCGCAACAGTCGATGGTTTAGAATAAGTCAGGGAGGACTAAGGTAGTAGCAAAGAACTAGGGACAAAAATCACATTTTATATACTTCATTAAAAAAAGTTATACCGTTTAATAGCGCTCAAGTCAGTCTGCCCATCCAGAGTTTTGTAGCCGAGAGCTAGCACCCTGAAACCTTGACTCACGAAGGTACGCAGTGTGTTTGAGAACTGAGCAGGAACTGAAAGACATGGTTTAAAGGCAAGTAAACAATTACTAAAATGTATTAAACCCAGTGTCAATGCTAATCTTACTTTGTTTATATGGTTATCTTTAGCTTTCTCCTTTCTCTCTATCCTACCGCTTTCTTTCTGGCAGAGGCTGGCCAGCATTTCTGGGGCCCCTTTGATGAATGCAAGGGAAGACCTTCCCCCAGGGGCCACGGTCACAACACTCATCCGCTGAAGGGATGGGGAGAAAGGGAAACGCTGTACGAGAGCCACTGCCTGATTGATGGACTAACAGGAGACAAGAAAAACACGGTTGAACTGCCTGGCTTGATTCCTTCACCATAAGACATTCATGCTATTAAAAGGATGTCACAGATGTAATAAACAGTCATTATATAAGTGGAAGTCAATTTTGACAACTGACAATATTTCAGAGAAAACCATTATACACACCGAACAGCCATAAAATTATGACCACCTGCCTAATATTGTGTAGGTCCCCCTTTTGCTGCCAAAACTGCCCTGACCCATCGAGGCATGGACTCCACTAGACCTCTGAAGGTGTGCTGTAGTATCAGGCACTAAGAGATTAGCAGCAGATCCTTTAAGTACTGTAAGTTGCGAGGTGGGGCCTCCATGGATCAGACTTGTTTGTCCAGCACATCCCACAAATGCTCGATTGGATTGAGATCTGGGGAATTTGGAGGCCAAGTCAACACCTTGAACTCATTGTTGTGTTCCTCAAACCATTCCTGAACCATTTTTTCTTTGTGGCAGTGCGCATTATCCTGCTGAAAGAGGACAATGCCATCAGGGAATACCGTTGCCATGAAAGGGTGGACATGGTCTGTAACAATGCTTAGGTAGGTGGTACGTGTCAAAGTAACATCCACATGAATGGCAGGACCCAAGGTTTCCCAGCAGAACATTGTCCAAAGCATCACACTGCCTCCGCCAGCTTGCCTTTTTCCTATAGTGCATCCTGGTGCCATGTGTTCTCCAGGTAAGCAACGCACACGCACCCGACCATCCACCTGATGTAAAAGAAAACGTGATTCATCAGACCAGGCCACCATCTTCCCTTGCTCTGTGGTCCAGTTCTGATGCTCTCGTGCCCATTGTAGGCGCTTTCGGTAGTGGACAGGGGTCAGCATGGGCATCCTGACTGATCTGCGGCTACGCAGGCCCATATTGAACAAACTGTGATGCACTGTGTGTTCTGACACCTTTCTGTCAGTACCAGCATTAACTTTTTAAGCAATTTGAGCTACAGTAGCTCATCTGTTGGATCAGACCACACGGGCCAGCCTTCGCTCCCCATGTGCATCAATGAGCCTTGGTCACCCATGACCCTGTCGCCGGTTCACCGCTTTTCCTTCCTTGGACCACTTTTGATAGGTACTGACCACTGCAGACCAGGAAGACCCCACAAGGGCTGCAGTTTTGGAGATGCCCTGACCCAGTCACCTAGCCATCACAATTTGGTCCTTGTCAAAGTCGCTCAGATACTTACACTTGCCCATTTTTCCTGCTTCTAACACATCTACTTTGAGGACAGAATGTTCACTTGCTGCCTAATAAATCCCACCCACTGACAGGTGCCATGATGACGAGATTATCAGTGTTATTCACTTCTGTCAGTGGTCATAATGTTATGGCTGATTGGTGTACATCAGGGTTTCCCAAACTCAGTCCTGGGGACCCTAAGAGGTATAATGTTACATGTTTTGCCATTCTTAGATATTCCATCCTCCTTACTGAAGTGTTCTGGCTGTAAAATGTAATAAGAAAAAGTATACTATTGTAAGAACTGCCTCAAATGAACAAAAAGAATACACTTCATAATGGAAATAAGCTTTCCAGGACTTTAAAGGAAATACTAGACAAAGACCAATACTGCCATCCTTCATCAAAACAGACGGATCATACACCCCAAAACCTATGATATGACACCTTACTTTACAAATCACCGTTATACAGCACCACTAACATTACCATGCCTATTTGTGGCCCATCTGTTTGCTTGCATGATTCTCACCATTCCAGCAAGGGAGCCGAAAACCTTGAACTCACTGGTTTAAAGATTCGCCAAATACAGACTGGCACTTGGATTGGAGAGTAGCGACCGTAATCCCTCTTGATAATTTTTAACCCAACATTTATGTGGCAAAGGCCACATGGGATACTCACTACACTCTCAGGTTGGAGCTGGCAGGCAGGGGGTCGCATCACTGCCAGGATCCTGTGACCTCCGAACTCTAAATCTAATGTCTTTTCATCTCCTGAAGGCTCTTCCAGCTCCTGGCAGGGAAACAGTCAATCATACAGGTTGAATATTCACCCCCCTAATGAAGAAGTACCAACTTTCCACCTGGTACAAACATTAAATAAATGTTAGTCCAGTTCTCAAATGAAATTAATGCAAAATGAATTGTTGGAAGCTTCATCAGAGATTTGTTAAATCTTTTGAGTGGTCGAATTCATATCTTTTTGCTCTTTTATGTCACTTTATAGACAGTTCAAAAGGTGGTTATCAGTCTCTGTAAACATCAGTAACACAGCAAAGTTACACAAATACAAACTTCCAAATGTCCGCAAAAGTTAAACAAGCAAAGGATAAAAATATTTCAATATGAAAACAAAGATGATAGAATTAAAATTGGACAAACAGTGCAGTATAGGCTATGGTTTAGGCCTGTATTTACACTTGTATTAAATACAATTGAAATACAATTTATAACCATTCAATTTAAGTCATTTAACGGATGCTTTTATAGAGAGCAATTTAAAACAGTTAGTGCAGCTTTCCATAAAGAAATGGAAAAGTATACTGGCCCCATGTGGGAATCCTAAAAAAAGTATACTGGCCCCATGTGGGAATGTGCGCAAATTGTGACATCCTTAAAAAAAAAAAAAGTCTACATTCTGTTGATATCGGAAAACCAGGCCCTGAGTCATATTCTTACCCAGCCAGTAGACTCGATCATCTTCAGCTCCAGAGGGTCTCCCAGGGGCTGTCCTCCCAGCAAGGCCACAGAGTGGCAGCAGGCCAGGGCAGACAGCATGGGCCCCTGGGGCAAGAATCGCGGGTCAGGGACGATCTCAGAGAACCCAGCTCCACTGCCCTCCACCACTCCCCACACGTCCAGCCCCTCCTCAGTGAGAGTGCCTGTCTGAACAGAAAGGGGAGTTTCTTCACCAGGGTTGTGTTCAGTGGGTAGCAAAATAGCAGAGCGTTTTGCAAACATAAAATTCAGGCAGTGGCTCCACCAGTCTCAGTCCTCCCAGCTGCCTCCTATCACACACATTTGAGGTCTCACCTTGTCAAAGCAGAACAACGAAACCTTTCCACAGATGTTGATGCGTGGGGGGCTGATGCAGTAGACCCCTTGTTCCTTCAGACGACGCTGGGCATAGATGGTACCAGTGGTGATGGCGGCAGGGAGGGCAGGCGGTACCACAATGGTCACGATGTCTAACGCTCGGATCAACAGCTCCCACCACATGATCTTCAGACAGAGTTACTTAAGTACCACGTATACCGAAGGAATAATGATCAAAACCCAAATGTTTGCTTAAAGGGGAATAACAACAAATATATAGGATTTGTTTAAGGTCATAAGTTGAATTGTTGGACTGTCTTTATGTATGCAACTCTCCAACTCAGGGAGGGCAGGGTCGAGCTAGAACGAATGCAGTGACCGAAGGTTACATTGCTCCCCCCGACTAAATCAATCTGATAGAACTTTGTGAAATAATCATTATCTATTGGAAAAACAAATGTTATGTCAGATCAAATACACAACATTGGGAACCCCAATTGATTCTGGTACACACAATATACATTTTATATGACAAAAGGTTGTGGTAGGTTTTGACCTTTTGTAACATCTTCATAGACTATTTGTGGGTTTATTGCACGATTTATGAACTCAAACAAATCTTAGATACTTATTGTTATTCCTCTTGAATACGGTTAGTATGGAAAACACTTACATTAGTTCTGCTTAGAATCACAATGCTGTATAATGTGCCACAAAATGCTGAAACAGAAATAAAAATATTGGTTCATGCTGAAATTGATTACACTATATTTAAAGGGTAATTGTGGTAACACTTCATTTAGGTAGTCTTTATAGTCAATATATGCTTTACAGACTATCAATAACATGATGAACTATTAACTTATCTAGTAACATTAACCCTAACCTTATCCGCGTCCGCATCCTATCCCTAACACTTATTGTAAACCTAACCCTAGCAATAATTTACTGTTTTTTGACATTATGAATATCTGTAGCGCATCTTGTAATCTTGATTATCCAAAATACAGTATGACCCCAATTGCTCATACTTTTTATTTCTCAACTTGCCTAACTAACACACATTTAAAGGCATTGACATCAACCTACCTACACCTCCCAGAAAGAGCAGGAATTTCATTGCATCTTGGTAGAAGCGAAAGTTGATCGGTTGAGGATAAAGGATGGAGCTGATAAGTTCTCCCTTGGCTGTGTAAAAACCTGAGAGACAGATTTCACAGCAAGAAAAAGATTATATCATAACATGATGACGTCCAACAATTAACATGCACAGAACACATGCATTTGTATTTTGAATTCAAATGTAATAGGTAAACGGTATCCACTTCACCTGTGCTTGTGACCACGGCAATGGCCCCTCCTCTGGCCTGAATACATAGCGTGCCGCCAAATAGCGTGTGTCTTTGCTGGGCCTCAGCACTGTAACGCCCTGCAGCAGCCGGCAGTGGCGTCTTCATCACAGGGATACTTTCACCTAGAGCCAGGGAGAGTGGAAAGAAGACCGGGTTGCTGTTATAGTGGATTCAGATTTCCCACAACGAGCTACAAAACAACCAGAAATCTGTCATTTTCACAGAAGTGAAATTAAGCAGGCTGACAATTAGCAAAGGCAACCAGACACTGTCAGCAATACCTCAGTGTAGTTCCTAAAGGTCACTGATACTTCATGACATTTGAATTTGTTAGCCTCACCAGTGAGGATGCTCTCATTCACCATGCATTCACCAGCCAGAAGGACACAGTCGCAGGGAAGCAGCAGCCCCTCCTGAGGGATCAGTACACAGTCTCCCGGGACCAGCTCCACCGAACTCACACTGTCTTCCTCTAAACGACGAAGACAGGGAATCATCATGTATTTAATGAGGCGGACGTGTGTGTATGTAAGCAATCATCAAAACCTTAAATACTGGTGTCGGGTGTGTTCACCCTGGGCTTAAATCCTAACTGAGCACAGTATAGCACTCTGAGAACCAGGGTTGGTGACGTCTGTAAACTGAACATATGACCGGCTAGCTGCTGTGAAAGACAAAAGTGGAGAAAAATAACTCACCTCCAGAACTTCTGCGAACAGTAACATTTGTTATAAGCTGAGCCATGCTACGTAGCATGGTGCTTTGCTGTGGAATCACAGAACAGACATTTCAGTGGTGTAGTGGTGTCAGTTTATTGTGACAAGCTTCTCCAGGAGTAATCTGTGTAACAAAACGTGAAACATATCTCAACATTTAGATTTGGCTCATCCAGCATCCTTATTTTAGAAAATCACAATGCTCACCCATGACTATATTTAGACAGAACACCAGTAATTAGTGGAATCCAAGTTGATTATAACTAGCAGAATTGATTTTTCATAGATGGTTAGGAGATCTAAAATGTCATGTCAGGTGGATGGAATAAAATATAAAAATCAGCCTGCAGAGTTCTGAAAAAGAGTACTGTGGGCAGAAGAGACCAACAACACCATGTACCAGAGTGATGGCAAGCGGAAATGGTGTGGTGGAAAAAAGGAACTGGGATACCAACTCATCTGTGAAATAAGTTGGAGAAGTGTTATGTTTTGGGTATGTATGGCTGCTACTGGAACTGGCTCGTTTGCCTTCATTAATGATGTAGCTGTTGTAGGCAGCAGAAGGACCAATTCTGAAGTACAGAAATATCTATCTGATTGGATTCAACCACATGCCTCAAGACACTGGCCCTCACATCACCTCGCAGCAGGTCATTGACCCCAAGTATACTGCTAAAGCAACAGCATAGTTTTTCAGGGCCAAAAGGAGGAATGTTTTAGACTGGCCAAGTCAATCACCCAACCTGATCATGTGTTTCGCTTGTTGAAGACAATACTGAAAGATTCTTGAAAACAAGCAAGAATTGACAAATGGCTGTAGGACAGGCCTGGCAGAGCATCACCAGGAAAGAAACTCAGTGTCTACTGATGGGTCACAGACTTCAGGTAGTAATAGTGTGCAAATAATTTGCAACCAAGTTGCACTTTAACTTCTTAGTCATTGGTAAATTTGAAATCATATGTGCTGGAATTCAGAAGCAAAACACCAAAACTTTCACTGTCACTGTCCAAATACTTATTCAGCACTGAGTTTGTACTGAGGTTGAGTAAATGTCTCTTCATTACAGATGGACTGACTGCAGACTGGCTTAGCTAGCATGCAAACCAGCACATTATACCGACTACACAACCACAATACTGAACCATTTTGTTCTGGTCGAAATAAATGTAAACCTGTTGTTCAATCATTGCTCACACGACAACGAATGTATGCGCTGCCAGGCACTTACATTTAACTTGAATTTGGTTCTATTTGAGACGCTCAACTTGCTGCAAGATGGCAGCTGTGCTATCTGATGTGAGACAATTGACAACCAGATACAGTCTGTTCTATATCAAAACAGCTAATACGAAAATGTGTTTCATAATGTATAACATAAAAAACCATACTTAAAACACATATCTAGATTTTCTGAAAGCTTTCATAGGGCCGCGTACGATATAGGAGGAGCCCCCTGGTGTCACTTACCTTGCGAATCTCATAAAGAGACACAGAGATGGAAATGAGGGAGATGAAAAAGATGCAGGCAGCATAGTAATAGTACTTATCAGCCAACCACAAAACAATGCTGAACACCTGGAACACGTAGAATGGGTTGAGCACCTGCAGAGATCCAAGAACAGAGAAAGGGCTACAGAGTGAGCAAGCCTTACACTTGTATTGCTGTATGTGAATGTGTACCAAAAAATAAACTGTTGAAAAACAAGGAGCAATGCTTTATGGTTTAACTTAAGAGAATGTCTACTTCCCCTCTGTCTATCAACAAGGGCACCAATGCACATGGTTGTTAAATCTGGCCCTGTATGTAAATCAATGAGGCTAATGTAAATCGTTGTTTAAGCCAATCACCTCCTCAACCATTAGACGCATGATGGACTTCACAGGAACATCAATGAGATTGCTCCCATAAAACCTCCTCCTGAAAAAAAAACAGAGAAATTGAGCCAGAGACTGGATTAGATTGAATGAAAGCGTGTGAATCTAATCTGTACCTCCAGATTCAGATAGGTTGAAGCCAAGCATTTGGGACAGGCAAATGTCAAATCTTTAACGTACGCCCCAAATAATCTAGCCCTGAGAGAGTACTCCATGTGTCACATCACATGGTGCAATTTACCTGGAGTCCTGTTCCCGGCGACTCAGGCCCTCCCGGTATCGATAAAGGTCGGCACACGTCCACTCCTCATTGAGCACGCTGACAGGAAAGAAATGGTCATTACATCAACCCCTGTTCAGTGTTATTACTTTTTTTTGTAACAAGTACATACAAATCTGTTTCATATGCATCAATTCAACTGGCTTTTTTCACTGAACACAAAATTACCACCACCATTGTACAGTACCTTACACGACAGAAAGCTCCTTTCCTGGCCATCCATATATAACGCATCCCCTCAAACAGGTAGTAACGCAGCATTGGTACCTGAAAGAAATTCAGAAAGCACAGAAGTTGTAGACGTCTCTAGCCCTATGCTCTGACATTAATACTATCATTTCATTTAATTAAACTTTTTATCAACTTACTAGCCCTTTCTTGTTTACCTGTTCTTTGTGTAGTTGGACAGTATCTCTCCAGTCTGAACTGTCTGCCTCACTCTCTGCCAGCTCTAAACTACAAGGCAGAGCGCACAAGGATATTACTGTACTGTTTCAGTGGCTTCAAGCTGACCGAATACAAAAATATAAATGAAATGGAATTTAAATTTTTTGACACTAGTATTTACAGAGTAACTATACAATTACATGGGTGAATCTGTGATGTCAATCTAAAACAGTTTAGGCCAGTTGCTAGTGTGAAGATGAATACAAGTAACTAACCTGCCCTCCAGCTCTTCTGTGAGGACCTCCACAACATAATGATGTCCTAAACTGTCCTAATAGGAGATCAAGAACAACACCATTAAACAAAGTCCTATTTTTCCAACTACCTCAACAGAATAAGCATTGTTAACCCACCCACACCCCAAATATAACAAAGTTACCCTAAGAAGCAGGATATCTGCAATTGCTGGAGGACAGGAGATGCAGCGAGCAAGGACACCTAGACGAGGGTGCCAATGGAACAGCACCAGCAGCAGACCCAGAGACAATAAGGCCCCAACGCGACACAACCAGACACGCCAGAGCACCCACTTGAAACTCTGGACATCCTGATACACCAGCAAGACAGACAGAGAAAAAAAGGAATTAATTTTTATGTACTGCACTTATTACAAGATAAAGGCTCTTACCATGTGTGTTTCAGCTTTGCGGTGAGGTTCCTTCTTTGGGCTAGGAGAGCAGAGCCCTGTTGGTGGCTCCTCCTCTGCCGGACTCCCTGTGGAACAGGCTGGAGGTTAGTAAACACAGTGACACCTCTGCAAACAATTCTGTGCCACATGTACACACCCATTATGTTAACATTAACACAGCGGTGCTCAGTGTTGTGGACAAATTATTGTTATTTTTTTTTAATAAATCATCATAAATACCTCATATGCATCATTCTAAATGTTAAATCATTTTCATAATATTTTAAAGAAAAATAAAACATTTGATCAATAAAATATTTAATCAGTCATCTTTCCCTCCACCATGAACACAACAGGGCCCATTGGATGTGCATGCAATCTTTGCAAAGTTGGTGAGTCTGATTTAATTGGTCTTCTTGTGCCACATTCATCTAATTTAGCATGAGGGATTAAGCGGTGATTGAGCAAGTTAATTCTAGAGCAGCGTTTCACAACTGGTGGGTCACGAAAAAGGTTTAGGTTACCTGAGGTTTTAAAAGGGTATTTGTAATTTTATTTTATAATAAACAACTTTTATTCGATTTCCCAAAAAAGACTAAATTAACAATGAAAAGATTTAATGCATAGATAACATATTGCATTAACATTTTCAAAGACATTCTGTAATTCCAGTATCGTAGTAGGTTCGATTCCTATCGCTTATTCACAATATTTTCCAGCAAACTAGCATAAACAATACGGCACAAACGTTGTTTTAAAGTGCAACAGCCACACTACTAGGCCAAACAACCAAAATTTTGAGTTTAGCTAGACTCAAACCTCAGCATCCGTTCAATATTTTCACTGTTATTATTTTCACTAATATTTTCATTTTTTTCACTCTGTTAAATGGTTTAGGTTAGTGGTTGCCAACTCTGGTCCTCGAGTACCCCCAACAGTACACATTTTGATTGAAGCCCCAACCAAGCTCGTCCCTCAAACCTCCACCAAGGACAGGGTGGAGAGTTGAGGGATTGTCAGAGACTGCTCTCTCCCTCCCTTTGCTGAGACTGACCAGATGCATGAATCATCAGTCCGGTGAAATAAAAAAAAGTAGTAGGACAATATGCTAACTCAGGGTTTTCAATAAGTCAAAACGGTGAAAGAAAATCCATAAATTACTGACTTTATGGGTCATAGAGGCCAATTTGTTCCTTGTGAGGAAGCAGACCTTTGTACCAAATGTTAAAACTCAACTTCAGGGTTCCTCAAACCTCTCTTCAGGGACCAGCAGCCATTACATATTTTTTTTAAACTTTTCCCAGAGCTAACACAATGGATTCAGCTTGTGAATGAAATATCACTCCCTTGATCAGGTGAATTAGATAAGCTAGTACAACAAAAATCTGAAACGTCTGCCCGGTGCCGGAAGCTCTAAATCACGAAGGGTGAGGGGCATTAACTTTTTAAAATGTTCATATCGTTTATTATAGCGCCACTGTGTGGCCAATTCGCATAGCACAGTGTAGACCCGCGGGCCACTTCCAAATCTGCCAAGATTCACCTCCATACACCACGCCACAAAAATTTGCATTTAAAAAAAAAAAGAATAACTAACTCTAACAAAACTATAAAAAATGTAAAACAATTTTGACATTATTTGATAAGCACATCATAGTCATGATATTTTACAAACATAAGGAGTTTGTTCACCAATGACACGTATTTAGGAAGCTAAACAATGTCACAAGAACTATCATGATTTGATTGTTATAATATTATAAGCTTATAATTCAGCCAGTCATAGCTATTTCATGTAAAATGAAAGGATGGTGCTTACCAGTGCAACAAACAAAGTTAAATATCTTCACCGAAAACTAGCTAGATATTATTGGTAAGTAGCTGGTACAGATTATATTAAGAACATTACACAAAGCCAGCTGCCTGTTGCCATGATGTCTGCAGTATCGCAAACTCATTGAAAGAAGCATCTCTGAGACATTGATATATTCTACATTATTTGGCATGAGAATCTTGCTAGTAGCGAGATGATATTTGTATTTTAATTATGTCAATATGTCCTTACTTTTCTGGAGCATTTTGGAATGTGTGTGACTTGCCTTTGAGTGACCACAGCTCTACAGTAAAAAAAAAAAAAAGCACCTAACTTCCCACTGATTGTAAATAATGCCGTTTCTGTCCACTGCCTTTACACATAGGAACATGTGTCTTAATTAGATACATGGATACGTTTCTATTTCCAAAAAGGTTGGGATGCTGTGTAAAATGGTAATAAAAACAGAATGCAAAGATGTGCAAATCATTTAAACCCTATATTCAAAAGAAAATTGTACAAAGACAACATATCAAATATTATAACTGAGAAATTCTGTTGTTTAAATATATGCCCACTTTGAATTAGATGCCAGCAACACATTTCAAAAAAGCTGGGGCAGGGTCAAAAAAAGACTGGAAAAGTTGTGTAATGCTAAAAAAAATTTCACAACTAATTAAGTTAATTGGCAACATGTCAGTAACATGACTGGGTATAAAAAGAGCAGAGTCTAAAAAGAGAAAGAGACTTTCAAAATTAAAAGATAGGGAGGGATTCAACACTCTGTGAAAGACATATAGTGCAACAATTTCAGAAAAATTTCAGAAAAATCCCTGAAACCATGGGACAAGGCTAAAAGCTAATGTTGGAGGGCTGTGATCTTCGAGCCCTCAGACGGCACAACATTAAAAACACACACGATTCTGTAGAGCAAATCACTGCATGGGCTGAGGAACACTTCTGAAAACCATTGTTTGTGAACACGTCATCGCTGCATCCACAAATGCAAGTGAAAACTCTACCATGCAAAGATGAAACTATTTATATAAAAAAGATCCAGAAATGCTGCCGCCTTCTCTCGGCTTGAATAATATAAGATGGACTGAGGTGAAGTGCAACACTGTCCTCTGGTCTGACGAATCAATTTGAAATTATTTTTGGGATCGCGTCCCCCGGGCTAAATAGGAAAGGGACCATCCAGCTTGTTACCAGTTCGCACAGTTCAAAAGCCAGCATCTGTGATGGTATGGGGGTACATTAGAGCGCATGGCATGGGTGACTTGCACATCTGTGAAGGCACCATTAATGTTGAACAATATATAGCCTACAGGTTTTGGAACAACATATCCAGACTACATCTTTTTCAGGGAAGGCCTTGCTTATTGTCTTTCAGCAAGACAATGCCAAACCACATTCTGCACATATTACAACAGGATGGCTCTGTAGTAAAAGAGTCTGTGTGCTAAACTGGCCTGCCAGGAGTCCAGACCTGTCACCCATTGAAAATATTTGGCACATTATGAAACAAAAATACAATAAAGGAGACCCCGAACTGTTGAGCAGCTGAAATACTATATCAAGCAAGAATGGGAAAACATTTCACTTTTAAAACTACAGCAATTGGTCTCTCCTCAGTTCACAAACACAGAGTATTGTTAAAAGAAGAGGTGATGCAACACAGTGGTTAACAAGTCCCTGTCCCAACTTTTTTAAAACATGTTGCTGGCATCAAATTCAAAATGGGCATATATTTTTCCAAAAAATAATAGAATTTCCCAGTTTCAACATTTGATATGGTGTCTTTGTACTATTTCCAATTAAATTTAGGGATTAAATGATTTGCACATCATTACATTCTGATTTTATTTGCATTTTACACAGTGTCTCAACTTTTTTGGAAACAGGGCTGTAACTATTCAAACTTGCATGGTAACATTTTTTTTTATTGTTGTTAACTGATGGACTGGCCAATTTTGTGCATTTCCTTTGCACTGAATACTGTTCATTGACAAATTGTTTACTGATTTTGAATACAACAAATCCAGCTGAATCTTCTATGATGTCGATTCGTAATGGATAAACTTCTTGAATGGATAATAAAGGGTTTGTAATGGTGAATGGCTTCCCTTTCAAAACAGAACTACACCCCTAACACCCCAATTAAGTTGACATCAGTGACCTTGTTAACACCTGTGTAACCCTCTGGGGTATATTCGTTCCACAAAAAGTAAACGTTTCAGCTGTGTAAACGTTTTGTCAGAGAGTTATTGGACAACTGTAGTGGATCCTCTCTGTTTGGTTCTGTTTAACACAGGCACCTTGAACTGTCAAATGAAAACTTTTTGACAAATCATTTACCAACTAAAACTGTATTTTTGGCAGAAGGAACAGGCCTATACCTGCCAATATACCTGTCTCCATCAATGACAGATGGTTTAAGAGACAAAATGGCGGCATACAACATCTATGTTAGTTGAACATTGTCCTGCCACATTTTAAACGAATGAATTGACATCCTCGATAGGTAATCAGTCACATATCAAGATGTGCTTGTAGTTAATTAGGTGTCAAACTCGAAGCCATTCAGAGATTTGCAACCAGGCCTAGGTTTCCTTTCAAATTAAGTAGCAGGTTGTATTCAAAAACTCCTTCTAACAGTACGTTATATCTTCGCCAACATCTACACCAAAAACAAAAGCAACCGCCACGTCCCCCTGCAAATATATAACTTTCTCTTATTTACTGCCACGTAAATATGACCACGAAAATGAGACCGAAGAATAATAGCGTTTGTGGTTAGATGAAATTGCAGTAGACGACAAGAAATTGCCGTAGAAGACAAATAATTTTCAAACACGTCGAAGCTGTTTTTAGTTTCTTAGTCCTGCAACAGTACTGTAATAGGGTTTACCAGTACATCATTTTTATACCAAATAAAATCGAAGAAAGCAATGCTTACCTTTATTTGCTGGTCATTTCTAAAGCTGTGATTAGAATTGCATACGATAGCTATCTTTGCGTGGCGCTTCAAAAGGCGCACCTGTGTTTACCTGTCTACATAGCACGCTCCTATTCTCCTATGCAGTAATCAAAAGACGTCAACTCCGGGCATTTCTAAAACTAGACAGCTTCATTAACTTCACATTCTAGTTCAGGCATATTCCGTACAAAGGTGGTTAATAATAGTTGTTCACTTCCAGCTAACTTTAGCAGACTCATAACAGTTGTATGTAGTGATGGGTGCTGGCGAAACAGGTTTCAAAACGCTCGGAAACCCTTGCGACACCGCGGTGCGGAAATATAGCGTTGAAGCTTGTTTCAAATGGCCAAGTCACGTGATGTGACTGGACGACTGGACTAGAACTTGCATTCACAACTTTCATACACAAATTAACGTAAGCATATTTACATACTTTTAAGGTACTATATGGTCTGGCACCTGATTACATTAGTGACATGCTCAACCCATACTGCACTGTTAGGCCTCTCAGATCAGCAGAAAAAGGTCTTCTGGCTGTCCCAGAGTCTAGGCTGAAAACTAAAGGGTACGAGGCCTTTGCTATACGGGCCCGTAGACTCTGGAACAGGCTACCACAGAATGTCAGATATAATACGTCAGTGCATTCTTTTAAATCTTACCTAAAAAACTATTTTTATAATATGGCTTTTACGAATATTTTATCATTGTGATTTTATATGTTGTTTATTCTTTTCACGTCCTTTACTTTTTATTATTATTTTAATGTATATTCTATTTTTATTGTGGGTAAAGCACTTTGTGTAATTGCACTAGAAAAGTGCTATATAAGTTATTATTATTATTATTTAAGTGTCCCCTTATATATCGAAGTACACAAATACATCAGTATTTTATACGGCCTATACTATTGGCACACATAGGCCAACTTTGTGACTTTATACACAAATTTCAGACATCCCAACTCTCTCGGAAGTTCCGGGAGTCTCCCGCATTTTAATAGCGTCTCCCTGACGGCCGCAAATTATAAACAATATCGCAGAAATCAATATTTTTCAGAGCGAGCGAGAGTGAATGGCTGTATGTCAAATCGCATGCTGCATACTACAGGTGATGTACGTACTGTTTAGTATATGCAGTAGGCTGTTATGCGGTGAAGTTAGCTTTATATTCAAGATTCAGACATTGATCGTCAATACCTCATCAACGAAACCTGCCAGAAAGACAGCAATTACATATCCTGAATCTGCTGGCGATAGCGAACAAGCAACACCCCCTGTTTTCTCTGTTGCGTTCAGTTTTAAAAAGACGACATTACAGTCATGTCTATGGCGGATTCTCCGTGTATTCTCCGTTAAGGGAGCGTGTTATAAGTGCATATTGAATGTAGTTTTTACTGACAAAAGCCAATTGCATTGCAAACAAAAAAACATAAACCAATCAAAACAACTATAAAGAGCTCAGAATTCGGTGCCCTAACATTTACATGGTTGTTGTTTTGCATTATTAAAAAAGTAAAGGTAAAAATACTTTTATTGCCTGTTATTAAAATAAAGGTCAGTACTTCAGAGCCAAGGTATCTTTTATAATAGACGGTCAGGGACAACTGCCCTACCATGAACATCATTCAGTTTTATAATTAAGGAAATTATTAATATTATTTAAAACATTTTGATTCAGAAAAATCTCAATGTCTCTGACTCAAAAAAACATCTGTTGAAAAAACCAACTTATATTGCTTCAGGGACAGCTGCTCCACCATAAGCACCCTTTAGTTTTACAATTTTTCAATTTTGGAAATTCTAAATAGTTTTTAAAGCATCTTTCCATCAAAATTCCTCAGTAGCTCAGACCCAGTGAAACTTATATGGAAATAACCAACTGAAAAAGCTTCAGGGAGAGCTGCTCTACCATCAGCATCCTTTAGTTTCGTTATTTTTCAGTTTTTTACATTATTCCTAGTTTATAAATGAAAGTTAACCAGGCTGATAAATCGTTTTACATAGCTACTATGTACAGGCCCCCCGGGCCATACACAATGTTCCTCAATGAGTTTCCAGAATTCTTGTCTAACTTTGTAGTCATGGCAGATAGTATTCTAATTTTTGGCGATTTCAATATTCATATGGAAAAGTCCAATGACCCTCTTCAAAAAGCCTTTGAAGCCATAATTGACTCAATGGGTTTTATCCAACACGTCTCAGGTCCAACACACTGCCATAATCATACCTTAGATTTAGTCCTGTCACGAGAAATAGATATTGTAGATCTAAT